>JAVXUP010002637.1:0-117596 GCA_033070095.1 Escallonia herrerae | reverse complement strand
TCTCTAAGTGTGTAATCTTCAAAAAAAAAAAGGATTTGGAAATGGAAAACAAACAAAATTTTGCTGAAACATGAAATCAAAAGCAATAAGATACTATACAGACAAGGCACAAGAGTTGCCATGCGCCCCAAAGAAAATGAAGCTAGCAGATGAAATACCTCATAATACCCACATTGCCAAGTCTCAAAGAATCCTGGCGCACTTTCATCCTCGCTTCTTGTCTCTCCGCCTTTGAAACAGATATCAGCAGATCGGACAGTACTTTCAGTCTCTACATAGAGGTAAACTAGAATCAATATCGTATTAAAATGTCAACCAACCATATGAATATCATGAACCAAGCAGATACCTTCTACGAGAAAACTGCAAATAGAATTAGCACGGTAAGAGCACAAAAAGAAATGCTAAAACTCAAAAGGCCAAAGTAACAGCATCGTGTTACAGTTACAGTTCAAAATCTTAAAATGCTTCATGTTAGTGTTCATGTTGGTGCACTTCAGTGATTCCACACTAGATAATTCTGTTCAAAATTGGGAGATGATATCAGCTACTACAACTAAAAACACAGCATCAACAACAATCATAAAGTCAAAATAAGAACAGATAAGAAAAGGAAAACACTAAAGACTGTCCTTAGAGCAGGATGATGCATCGGAAAAACTTTGCAAAGTATTCATAATATATCGCAAAAGAGTGTCTAGACCACTTAAAAAGTATTGTAATTAACAATAGCACTTACAGTATCTAGTGTTATGCGCTTAACTAGTTCCCTAATAGCACTTGTTAGCAGGAAACAAACAATAATAAAGGAATTACAAAAGCTTGGGTGCTAGGGAATGGGAGAGACAGCAACAATTGCCCATGGCAGACTAGATTAAGGTAAAAAAATCCATCGTATTTAGCACAAAAAGGCTGTCCCAGACTCAAACACGGTTAACCACGTTTAAAAGACCAAGCAATAGCAGTGCACCTTGTGATGGCCCCAAAATAAACTGATAACAAAACCAAACTGATTGTATACGGATTAGGTATGATGGATCTTACAATAAATCCAACCTTGCAGATTTCCTACTACAAATCCAACCTTGGAGACTTCTCATACACGCGCGCGCACGTGCACGTCTGTGTTTGTGGTGATAGTATGTCCGACTTTGCAGCCTGTGCTCTTTCAGCCAAAACATTTTAATACTGCATGGTGTAGCATGGCCTATGATTATGTTCTCCTTTCCTTTCTTTTTAAAGGACTTTTAGCAAGAGTGCTTAAAATAGTGAAATAACTTAGGACACAAACAAATATTCATCCAGGGCTTGGCAACTGTTTAGAAGATTATCGGAACACTTGATCATTAATATCCATACTTCAATTGGCTAATTAATGAAGCCTCCCGAAGAGTTATTGCAGTACTAAAAACTCTGGGACATGCCTGTGGCTCTACTTAAAGGATCGAAAAGCTTAAAATTAGCATATACGACTTCTGTCATTGATTGACACTTTTTTGGGAGCTTCGGTATTATAACCCAGTTTTGACGATGCTGAAGGATAAACAACATCACAAATACCAATCAAACAGAGAAGAGAAGATCCACTTTCATCACAACAAACTCACTCTCGTGACTCTACTGACCTAACACTTCCCATTTTTTGCTTAATAACTTTCTGCTTCTTGCTTCCACCATCTGTGTATTACAGACAGGTCATAGAAATCATCATGAAGATAAACAAACGTACTCTACGCTCCAATGTGTACGACCACAGGCCTCCACTTCTTGAAGATGGAGACTTATCTGACCTAGTCCTAAATGGTTTTACTGCATTAATTCGGTCAGATAAGTCTCCATCATGAAGTCTGCTTAAATTGTTCAACATTGTGCACAACAATGGGTAAATATAGATGTGTCCTAAATAGTTCAAGATGGGTAAGGCTTGACACAAAATTGGGGTCACTCCATTCTGACCTGGAGGTCAAAGGGTTTGAACACGAGAACAGATTTTCTGAAGTAGCAAGGTAAGGCAGCATACATCTGATCCTCCCAAGACCTGCAGTAGCAGGAGCCTCGTGCAGTAACTATGCCAAATTTTTAGATAAAATTGTCAAAATCCACATTCAAGCTGATGTCATTCAACAGGAAGGAGAGTGCGAGTGTAATTACTCGAGACAGGAATAGCAACTTTAACAAACCCAATTTTTTCGGGGGTTACTGTAATTCATTCTCACTTTCTGTTCTCCAGCACGGCATGTGTATCCTAGGGAAGCTGTTCAATAGATGTTGTACAGGAAATATAACTTGTAGTAGGATTTACATCCTCCTCTATGCCCCAACCAATTTCATGTTTCTCATTAAATGTTTGTTAAGCACTTCAAACCCCAGTTGACAATGAAAAAGAAACGGGGGGAAAAGGAAAAGAAAGAGGTCGTAAATAATGATGCTAGAGAACCATAAACATAAACCATGCTGGATTTAAGGGTAACTTAAGTTAGAGAAAGTTCTCAAGCATTTTAGAAGGTTGAAAGAAATAACGGCAAGAACACTTGGAGAATGAAAAAACTCGGAGTTCAGAATATTTTACTCGGAGGTAATTACATGATAAATTTTGAAGGTAAAGGCTGCAATTCATGAGGGATTGGTCAATTTAAGTATATGCACGGATGCAGAGGTCATTTTGTATAGGAGAACGAGAAGGAGAACCGAAATATATTGAGGATTACGAGATAAGATTGCACTGCACATCTTTATCATAAAGTTACAGAACAAAGAGAATACATTACAGCTAATGGGGGACCACAGCTATGGGGACATGGTATAAAGTAAGGTTAATTCCTGGCTCAATACATGGCCTACAACCACAATTCTCAACTAACAAAAATACCATTGATCGTAGAACCTCATCAAACATAAAATGACTCCCATGTTTTCTGAGAGTACAAATACTCAAATAGGCCATAACTGCCTTTGTCCTTTTCACAACAGTAGAAAACATTCGAAAAGTACTACTGGGATACGAACGAGATATATAAAAAAACAACCTATTTGTGTTTTACGTGAAATCTATGACACAAGTTATTTTAGCACTATTACCAATATATACATTATATATAAGCTCCTTAAATGGATAGCTAAGGTGTCTTAAGTAATTTCCACAGTGGATAGAACTCATTGAAGCACTGTTTGAGGAGCCTGCATATAAGGTAGCTGGCAAGGTAAAGGCTGGCTAAGCCCCCAAGGCCACAATACTTAGCTGGTCCTTCTGAGAATAAGACACGGGCCGGACTCCGGGGAAGCGAGTAGTTGGGAAGCAATAGAAGCGATTTAAACTGGTTAGACTCCCAGGAAGCGAGCAGATGGAAAGCAATAGAAGCGATTTAAATTGGTTAGTCGGTAAGAGAGGGCTTAGAACCAATAGCTCATTAGCTAATGGACCTTTCCATGCCAGAGCCAATATAACAGTAAAATTCAGAGATCAAATGAACTTTGTGAACCTTCAGGTCTACCAAGGGGAAAAAGAACACATTGTAACTTCAGACCATTAACCACTTGGAAGTATAAGAAACATCAAAGATGAAAGTCACAATTAAGAAACCAAGCTTCACAAATATGCACCTTTGGCTTCATCTGCTGTTCACAATCTTTAACGTCCTTCAACTCCTGTCCAAATTTAAAAGTTAACATGAAAAATCATTTGGACTAAGTGAATGAAATCAACCAATTTTCAACGAACTGAAGGCATTATACCTTCTCCAACTGTTGAGATACATTTTGATATTCAGAGGCTTCTTGAAGTAATTTCCGTACGTCTTCCTCTAATGCTGCAACTTTGACGCGCAAGGATAAGATCATTTCCTAATTTAGTCGACAAGGCAAAAAAAGTAAGTCTGAATTTCCATTCATCAGTGTAGGAAAAATAGAAGGAAAAATTACCATTATGGTGATTGAACTTTCCTGTACAAGAATTTTAGCCAATTGACAAACTCGGTCCTTTATATCTGGGACTTTGCAAAAAAGGTCCCTCTACCGTCCTCTATCAAAACCTTTTCTTAGGGAAACTTTTAGTGATGCTTTACTGTAGCGACATCACTAAGAGTTGCACCTCGAAACTACTGACACTAAAAAAGGTATGAACCATATGGTTGGATAACCTAGGCTTACACCTTATTTTGACGATAACAACACATCAATTATGCTATAATGTGTGCCTTTAGTGGACCCATAGTAGCCATATGCATACAGACTCATGAAACGCAAGTGAGAAATTGGATGTGGACTGAAATGAAAGGAGCTTAAAGCTAAAGTGGAGATGCCATGAAAGTTTCATCAAGTCTAATGTCAAACATCAATAAAGAATGCATAGGCTAAGTTATTCTCAATTGTGATTGATCTATACTTTTATATAACTAATCTCAGTCTAATGCTTGGATTGATGACTATATGGCAAAAAATAACCTCAAGACACCTTGTGCATTGCATATGATTTCATAACCTTGCAAACAAGTGTGTTTCTTGAAAATGGGTGAACTTTGGAGCTAACTCAAAATTTTCTCATATTTTGATAAAACATTTTATTAGCTTTTCAGCACCAAAAAGTGCGCCTCAATCCAATTTTTCTAGAGAAAATTAAGTTCAAACCAGTTGGTTGTCTTAAAACTAATGCAGTCAACTACATTAACAATACAGTCGACTGTAAGTTCCCACATTCAAAAATAACGGCTAATTTTTCAAAAATTCATGCCAAATCTCCCTATAAGCTATATTTCATATCCACCCAATAAAAATGATTTGGGTCTTCATAATACAATATGGAACCACATTCTAAGCCTCCATTTTTTAATAAAGAAACATCAAGAATCAGACTCATAGATCAAAGTTATCTCACTTCATTTTCATGATTTTACATCATCAAAGAGAGAATCCTAGTGAGGAACTCTTTGATTTAGAGTGAGAATCTTCAAGTCAACAATTATTTGATCTATTTATTGTACTAGAGCTTTGTTGTACTTGTTTCCTTTCTAGAAGGTTTCTTTAATCACAACTGATCTTTGTAAAAGGGTTGTGATCAAGGCTTGGGTGAGCTTTGTCGATTCAAGACTTGTATTTGGTGTGGATATCACCAAATGTTTATAAGGGTATTGATCTTGACCTGAAGAACATTTTTGCTACTGGATCATAGTTTTCTTATAAAGGACTTTCTTGAAGAGCTGGATGTAGACTTGAGGCTGTTCAACGTCGAACCATTTCAATCTCCTTATCAAGTATCTCTAACTCAATCTCTTTACTCGTTCCAGTATAATTGCTTGAGATTGAGTAGTCAGTATATTGATTAATATAGTTCATTGGTTTTCTTCAGATATATGACTGTTTAGTTAAATTCCCCATTAATTTTCAAAAATCCTATTTTTCCCAATCCCCCCCCCCCCTCCAAGGTTGTTTTATTGGTTTCAAAGGGTATGTAGCATGTTTTTCGTATCTGTTGCTAATAATTGTGCTTTTTCCGAATCTAGGTTAATGAAACTACACCAAAGGGCCATTCCAAGCTTCGAAAGTTTATGAACTACAAGGACTTAATGTGCAAGGATGTTAGTTCAGGGACTAGTTTGGAAGTTCTTCGACAATATCTTGCAACACTTTCACTCTTGGTCTAAGCGGAAGCAGATGGATATTCAAAGTTAAAAACAAAAGAAAAACAACACAACCGAAAGAAGAGGAAATATTAAGCCATCGCAAAATCTGCCATAAAGCAAAAACTATACCTCTTGTAAAGCTCGATCATCATATCCAAATTGCTCTTTGGACCCGCCATCCTGCAAAGTGAGTAGAAAAGAATAACATTAACATGGGTAAAACAGTGTGAATGGATCAACCATCAGAATACTTGGCATCATTTTTACCGTGGAATTAAAATTTACACCCATCATTTCACGCCTTGCACAAATGGTTATAAATTTTGATTCAATGAGACAAGCAATTATCACAGGCACAACAAGCAAACTTAGAAATCTGCCTTCATTCCTAATACTTATTAGGAGGCTTAAGGAAAAGCCATTGAATTCCTTTACTAAATACAGTACGTCAACTAGGCCGGGGAACCATGAAAAGGAATGTTTAAACCATAATGAATGTGGAGGCCAATAATTTTACAAGTACGAGAGGAATCCTCACCCACAGGTTTAGAATTTAAGGCAAAACTTTTCCTAACTAATTTTGCCATCAAAGAATTACCATAGTGGCAGATGCCAATATCTGTCACTTGATAAGGTTTCATTAGGACCTAGGGGCACGCTCCAATCAAAGTAATAATTGAAACACCACAAAGGTAACATGAAATGACATGAAAATCTTGTCATTGTTTTTGTCCTTATAAAATTTAAAGATGCTCTAAAGGGCATTCAACATTGGGCACAACCCCTGAACATACAGGATAGTCCAAAAAGCGACTACCAAACTGCAATTTGCCTAAATGATATATGGCAGAATCTTTAAGGGTAATACCTCGATCGAGGAAAGATAATCACCATTTTGACATCACATTAGTAGGATCCTGGAACGTGTTAAATAGACAGACCTACATTTGGTACTTTTTGCATGGTGAGCTATGGAAGCTGTTCTGAACCTCAAAAACATTTCTCAAGCTTAATAGCCCAAGCATTTTCTCAGATACACCAACTTGAGGTAAAATAGTAAGCGCAAAATAAATACTAACTGTGTCGCCGATCCAAGATCCGCTAGATATATGAAAATTCATATGTATAATAATACAGGATGCTATCCTCATAATTGATACTGTTATGAACACCGGACCAGTCAGCCGAAGTCACAAGTGGTGTACCTATTTATCAGTATTAATCAGTGCATTATAAGAACAGCTGTTATCGGTGACAAGAAAGGAAACCCCTGCAGTGTAACTAGCGAAACGTACAAATAAAATTCTAACAATTCATACTCTATTCAGATTTTGCCTAAAGAAGTTCTTAGTAATGAGAATAAATTCTACTTAGTGACTTAGATTCAGATTTTCTTTGCTGATTTGGAAAAAAGTGGCAAAATATAAATGGTGCCAAATCTTTGAAAAGATGAAATGCACAAATGTCGTCAATCCTGAAGTTGCCAAGGGAGGTTACTCTTTGATGTATAAGACTCCAAGTCTAGTATACAAATTTCCATAAATTGGTGATTCAATTAGGTCTATAAGGTAATTTTGAGGTGATTCTCAAATTTATTTGACGAAATGGTCAGTACAACATAATAAAAAGCCGTTATGTTAAATGGATTCAGGTACAGAAGTCCAGTCCAGGAATATAGATAAACTTTTGAATTAGCCATTAGTGAATGAAGGACATGCACAGCACCACCGAAGAGCAACCATATAACAGCCATGCAACATTCTGTTCAGCTCTAAACAACTTCTTGAATGCTAGCAACAAGACTTGAAACCCTGATCCCACCCTTCACTTCAAAACTTACTGTACTATAAGGGCTTTGATGCTGCAGCCATTAATCACAGTGGCCAGGTCGATAGCCATGTTGTCCTTCTTAAATTTGGTAAAAATTGGGTTTGGATACGCCTTTAGAATTTTCACCTTACTGCATTCCTATTTTGGAGGGACGGAGCGCTTTTGACAGAATTAATGGCTCATACTTGCAGACTACACTTTATAACAACATATCATCCATCCTTCTTCACTACAGCTAAATTCAGCCTTTTGATTGAAACAATTTTTTCACAAAAGAAGAAACCATTACTAACTGAAAATGGATGCTGATTTATAAAAGCACCAGAATTGACTAGCAAATTGGTTTGCACTTTGCCTTTCCCCAGTTGAGATGTAGAATTAACCCCCTTCTTTATCAAATCATAGTGGGAAGCAGTTGGCACAAACGAAATAATGATGCAAAACTAATACAATGGGATCATACCTTGTGATATGAGTTCTCAAGTTGACCATTTGATGTTGGAACTGTTGAAGGAGCTACTCGCACTCTAGTATGATCATTAACTCGGGAACCCCGTCCTCTACCTGAATTGGAATGTACCCTACCACGGCTTTGCTTTTTCCTATCTACATCTATACCCACCTTGGTGTCCACTGTCCCCACAACCTTGTGCCTTGTGTCCCCAACTGCCTGATTTAATATTTCTCTCAAGCATCAATAAATATATTTTATTGCTGAAAAAAGAATCTAAGAAAAGATGCCGACAAGGGGAAGTAAATGAGAAACAACTTAATGAGTTCCTCAGAAAACAGATGATAACCCAAGACGAACAACCAAATAATTATAAGGGAAGATACAACATGCAAAAACATGGAACCAAAAGATTAGCAGTTGAAAATCTACCTCAGCATGTTCAAACACAGTCGACTGGTCAGCTTCGTCAAGTCTCGGGCGCTTCTGAGTGTTGGCTTGTATTAAAAACTCCCCGCCGGTCTGGCATGAAAACACAGACACCAAAAGTGAGGAAAAATTCGAAAGAGGCTGTAGCATAAAAATGGTGTGAACTCGCAGCATTTTGATGACAAAATTTATTAACAGCAGTAAACCACTTTCTCAAATGGATTGAATACATAAGGCGCCAATCTTTGTCATCCAAAACTTCACCACGAAAATCAGCTGATCCTCCATCTAGAACTCATCCCATTGAAATTTAGCTCCTTGCACTAACCGTCCAGGATTCCTCTCTCCATAAACCATGCAAGACAAAAAGAACTCTCCCAACACTTTTTTTGCTTTTCCTCCTACTATACAAACTCCAACTAAAATGGAGGTCTTTAACTTGCTTAGGCATTATCCAAGCAATACCGCATTAGAGGCAGTACAATGCCACAGCTCTCTCGTCCCTAGCAAAAAGACAATGAAAAGTGGCTGATGCATTGGCTAAAGCACCAATAAGCATAGAACTTCTTCCTCATTAGTGCAGTTAGATAGACAACCAAGATGCCTCCTAAGGAAAGAAACCAATTTGAAGCTCTACCAATTAGTGCTCAAGGAAAAGGAATAGCCAGCCTAACCTTCAACCACTTGTAAGAACACCAAAGCTAGGACTGTCTATTCCTAACCACCTTCGAGAAAACAGGGATCAGTTCAAGTCCACTTATGTGAAGGACTATTCAAATTCCAGCCTCAGGTGATTTTGCTCCTAGCTCCGAGCAATGGAGCAGCACTCCTTTGTCGGCAGACCGTGGGAAGGACTATTCATGTTACTGAAAATTCCGCTGGGAGGTGGTTTTAAGATTCCCTGCTTTGGCACACCCTCCCCAGTTCTTGCTCTTGCACCAGCTCTATGTGAGTTAGTGAAGGAGTGCTTAGTGGGTTTTCATATCGAAACATGTACGTGAATCTAACGCATTTAGTCTCAAAGTATTTAAATGAAAATCACTTCAAAGTTAGCAAGGAGAGAATGGTTTCGAGATTTCTTCAAAGAAAGATAGCATATAGAGGAAGCTAAAGATGCAAAGATGGAAAGACAAGTATCGCAATTGCCCTTTAGTGCGCTAAGGAGAACATTAATGGAGTGCATGCTAATGCTCTTGCTTTAGTTCTTTGCAGATCATGCTCTAGCCTGTTAAAAATGCCAATATTGAAAAGGCAATAAGAGAAGTTTGTATGAGTCTGAATGAAGAATCACGTATGGTTCTCTAATAGGGTAGGAGACTAATGGGTGGTAAGGGACCATGCTTTATTTCAGAAGTCCAAGAACGAAAAGATTTTAAAGACGGTACATATCTGCCCAAAAAACTCATTTTTTTTATCGTTAGGAATTGTAAGTATTGTGTGGCAGACGTATAAGGAGAGATCAGCTTAAAGGGGTTTATATGACTAGGCCTTTATTGGCACTTGGCAGTAACTCAATTTATTTCGCAAGTAGATGAGCCTTCCAAGGAGACCTTCTAATGTGAACTACTACATGAAAATCTTTATTAGGAATGGCTATAGTTTAGCAACTCATGTTGGAAGCGTAAAACGTCTGATGAGGGGAAAAGCAGTTCTTGCAGCATTAGAAAGTAGTCAGGTCTCTCTCTCTCTCTCTCTCTCTCTCTCTCTCTCTCTCTCAAGGTTATAAGTTTCTCCAAGGTCAGTATGAGTTTGATGCAAACTTGTCAAGGAAGTGCAACAAACTCATGTGCACATGGAAATTTCCATTTCCACTTACCAAAAGTACAATTACATCCATATGCGCATGTGCACACTTGCCTAAGAAACACATGTCATTATCTTCACTGATCAGTTGTATCACTAATAGCAATTAGTTCCAGCTCCACCGCATTAATTAAAACCAGTAAATTACGATCTGTGACCTAGTTCCTTTCATAAAGAATTCTCTTTCCTTGTCCCAGTAATTATGCTTCCAATTTCTTTTCTTCCACCTTTCTGAAAAGCATGTCTCAGAATTAAAAACAGCATGCTGGCACGAAAAATGTCATACAAAGTTTCAACGAGGAAAATGTGCCTTTCCGTGTACAAGGACTGTGTTTGTACCAATATTCAGTTCAGTAGATGTCTAATTTAGAGCATCGACCACGTCATATGGCACAAACTTCAACAGAGAGCTAGCTAGAAGAGATATAGCCTCAACACCCTTCTTAATTCAGCAATTCACTCATACAATCCATAGATTCCAGCGGTAAAATTCAATTTGAGTAGTTATTATTTCATTTACATCATTCGAATTACTCATCTGCAGATTAATTTAATAGACATTGACTAAATCACATTTCCAAAGGGTAGATATAGCAACAGCATAGTTGCACAATCTGTAAATTCCAATTTTGACCTAGTTCCTTATTTTGATAAGGGATTTTCACTTTTTTTCTGATATAACCACCTTTCTAATTCCTTTTCTTCCACCTTTTTAGAACAACACGCTCAAAAACTCAAAACAGCTCGTTCGCAGTGATAGAAAGTGCCAGCAAGTACAATGTGCCTTTGACACGTAAAATGCATGTGCCTTTGCGCGTGCACTTAGATTCAATGCCAGAACAAGCTTCATTTTTATCAATCAAAATATGCAGCAAAACAGGACTAACTCAGAAACTAACTCATATAATTCAGCTCTAATATCCATTAGATTCAGCGAATTTCTGATATAGTTCAGGGACTTCAAAATGGACCTATACGTCAAAGTCTTGTAATACGAATTCTAATCACCAAACTATAGTAAAACTTAACAAACATTAAGCATTTTACGCGTGCAAAGGGATATATATAAACAACTATAAGTACAAAGAATAGCAAATTGGGGTATAAAAAATAGGCCAAGGTCTCACATCATCATCGTCAGAATCAGAGGACGAAAGCAATGGCTCAGCAAGATCGTCGGGGGCGGGGGGAGGAGCGGGCCCGTGCTTGGTGGGCCACGCGGCCTGCGGAGGAGTGGACACGGCCTTGCCGGCCATGCGGGCTTCAAGCTTTGCAATCTTGGTGGGCAGGGACTGGTCAGACTGGTTGGAGGAGTTGGAGGAGAAATGGAGCAGCATGTCATCCGACATTGTTGCACAGAACTCGAGAGACCCCTTCAAAACCCTGGTTGTCGATCAAGAAAAGTGAGTTTGCAGATACCCTTTTAGCCAAAGACTCCATCAAGCTCCAGCCCACCAAGTGAAAGTTTCAACAGGTCTGGCATGTCTCTGTGTGTGTGTGTGTCAAAGAAGGGGAAACTAGGGTTTCTTTGTTATTGGGTGGGTGAAGGATTTTGGGGAATCAAGAGAGAATGAGATTGGGAAGGAAGGGAGGAAATGGGGGGGTTTTGAAATTTGGGATGTGAAGGGGTTCGGTATTTTGTTCACTGTGTGTGTGTGTGTGTGTGTGTGGATTTGGATTTGGGAATAATAGGCGGTGGACCTGACCTGGGGTTAGATGTCACAAACACAGCAGGTTTTGCTCTTGCAAACGAGGCATTTTTTGGTTTGGGGTAAAGGTGAAAAGAAAGTGCGTTACGTAGGTATCCCAAGTTGAAGGGGGCTGGTCAAGTCACATCCCAAGTTGAAGGGGGCTGGCTATTAGCTCAATCTCTCAAAGCTTATGATTCAAAAGTTAACGTTATTTTGACAAAGTCAAAATTATTCTGTCAACAAATACAAATATTTATGAAGACAGAGATAATTTCCCCTCCCTCTTTTCACCGTACAAGAGCAAGCAACTTAGAGTTGGGTAGTGTTTGAAATTACTCCAATTTTGATTTTCTGTTTTCAAAAAAATAAAAATCAAAACTATTTTTAGTTTTTATTTTTTACAAAAACAAATGGGTGTTTGACTATTCAATTTTTATTTTGAATTTTTTTTCTTTGGTGGTGATTTGCGATGGCGGTGATGGGGAGTGGAGGTGGCCTGTGGGGTGCCGGCACCGGTCGCGCGACGGTGGCTGCTGATGGCCGGTCAGTTGCTGTCGGCTGGCTGTGGTGGCTGGCCGTCGCCGGCGATGGGTGATGGTTGTGGCGGTGGGAGGGGGTGGTGACAGTCTCAAAACAAAAACCAAAACTCAAAACTTCTAAATATGAGTTTAAAAAAACAGTCATGTTTTAAAAACTGATTTTCAAAACTGAAAAAAAAAAACAAAAACAAAAACTGTATATCAAACGCGTTTTTTCTTCAGTTCATAAAACTGAAGAAAAAAACTGAAAACCAACCAGTTTTCAAACATACCCCAGGTTGGCTTGGCTATAACTCAAAGCAATTAAATATGGGTGTTTTGAAAATCCAACCCAACTTAGAAAAATGTTACATTGATTGGACTGGGTTGGATGGATAAGATTGGGCTTGTGGACAAAAAGGCCAAAAATTTGCGCGTCTCAAAAAAGTAAACTTCTTGTGGTGTTGTGTGGCTGTTGTCAGAAACAATAGTCAGAGGCAGTGACTCGTGAAGGAGATGGCGGCTGATAGCAATGGTCGGTGGCAAAGTGTCGCGATGGTTGTCTACTGAGGTGGCGAAGGTAGCAGTGGCAATTGACAAAAGTGGCGTCAGGTGGTGGTTAATGGTGGATGTCTCTGGAGGCCATGACTGACAGGAGGTGGTTTGGTGGCCACCAAATTTTTTGCGTGGATCATAAAAGAAATGTGTCTACCCAAACCAACTTACTTTCAAGTTGAATCTACCCATATTCTTAATTCTTGGGGTGGATTGGGTCAAGTAATCAGCTTTTCTTAGGTTGGGTTAGTTAAATCCAATAAAATGCAGCCCAAATTGAAGTGTTAGGACTAACATCTTTCCACCCCAACTAAGATCCTCCCCAATATAGCTTCCACCCAATTCCCTATTGTACAAAGTAAATGAAGCACACATGAAAACAAAAGAAATCAAAGACCCAGAGTTTGACACGATTAAAATAATAAACCAATACCTAATAATGGGTGATTTGTTGGTTCAGTGCTTCAATGATGTGTCCTAATGTGGCTCCTCAATTCCTTATTGTTGCATGTCCTTCTTCTTGAACTAGATGAAAATTATAATGGAGAGGATACTAGTAGTCTGACAAGATGCTTGTCAATTACGGTGCAACGATCTGGATATTTATAGGTTATTACTCCATAGTGTTAACCAAATAAGGTTGTGAATTTTGGAATATGCTTGATTGGGGCAGAATGGTTGTATTGGGTTGGGGTTGCTTGGCGGTGATAGGTTCCTTAATCGAACCCATCTTCGTCCTCATTTAAGGAATTGAACTGTACTTTTAGTTGTTTGCTTGGCTAATTATTTTCTCTTTCTACTTTTACTTGTGTTGATTGCATGTTTGTTAAAAATTCTATATCTCTGTCCAATTGGGTCTTCCTCCTCTTCTCTACTTCATTTGGTTCCCCCTTACCTAAGCGATTGGGACTATATAGCCCCTCCCCCACCCTCACTCTCCTTTATTGTCAAATTAGATCAATTCCATAGTCGTCCGTTTATATGTATGTTCTTTTACTTCAAGTTTTTTTCTTTTTCTGATTATTGATAGAGTGGTTATGTGCATGTCAATGGTTGTGGCGGACTGAAGAAGTCCTTTGACATAGTGTATTTGTGGCTGTTGTGTTGGTGCCTTCTTTGTGATGCAAGTTTATGTTTCTGAAAAACCTTTATAAATCAATAGTGTAGGTAGATCACTGATTTTTTTGGTAGTCTTAGCTCCCCATTTTACGTAATAAACAAATCTGCCTCTTTAACTGAGCTGCTTGAGATGTATGTGATTGATAGTATTGCAACGATCCAGTCCACGACCCTACCACAAGACAATGTCTTCCTTTGAAAGAGCCAGTCAAAGTACGTACCTCTAATATTATTGGCAAGGATAGAGATTTCTCGGTCTTTGCCATAATTTCGACTTGGAGATGACCGATTGTGTACCCCTTCATTATTATATTATTAGTAAGATGGAGAAAAGCGAAAGAGGAAGAAGCCCAAAGAATAAAACAAATAATGGATGAATGCAACGATACAAGCTGCAGCAAAGCAGCAGACCAATACGGGAAGAAACAAAGATTCCAGGATTTTTGCTGACATCTAGATGTAGCTCTATTGGAGGGGTTCAAGATACAGAAGTTTAATAAATACAATGGGGTCGGGGACCATATCATCACTTGTTGTCCTTTTGTGGGGATTTTTGAGGCCTTAATGCTCTACGTAGTTTTGATGATGTGATTGACAGATTCACCAGCCAATATCTGCACCATGTGGAACATCTCTAAATCTCTGTGATCTGGTGCATGAGAAAATGCAGCCCATTTATAGCACGTTCGTTATCCTTATTAACCGATGTAGGAATTTATTAGCTAAAGAAAAATGGAACATAAAGAAGGAAGATACAGTATAGATGGTTATCGATAACCTGCACAGGCCCGTCCCATCAAGTAAGCGATGGTGTTAAGAGATTGCCGAAGATTTCCTCAACTCTTTAAACGAGCTACCCGCATGCAGAGGAATATAATAAGGGCATATCATACCACCCAGGACACCGTATGTGGTATATCACAATCTTCCATCCTTATGCCTTAACGTCCTAGCTAGAGCTCAATGACAAATAGCCCAGAATATTTCTCTTTAGCTAATGTGGGATATACTTAGCTCAGCCTTCATTGTCTAATTATTCTCTTGAGGTGGGATATAGTTGGGCTTGCCTTTGTTTCCCATACGCATTAACAATTTAAGTGGATAGCCAAGTTCGAGTTTTTCAGGGTCGGCTCTAATACCATTGGTATTTAACTGGTTCAAGTACCCATCATTAGGAAATGCCTCCCTAAAAAAGACTAGTTAGAGTAGGTACTTATGAGTTCATTGACAGACTCTTATAAGGCCAATCATAAATTATCCCACATCCGATGTGGGATATCACAATCTTCATTCTTATAAATTAGCATTCCTACTAAGGCCCAAACTCAACCTTATTTGCACATAACACATATATTCCTTTCTACCCATTGTTGGAAAGTACCAGCAAGCCTGATCGATCAGATTCAAGTCTGCCTTCATATTCAAACCTCTAGCAACCTAACTTTGTATCCTAGCCTAAGCTTTCAAGACTTGGTGTGATTCTATCTATAATAATCCAGTCCACAGCCACACCATAGGGCAATGTATCCTTCAAAAAGGCTAGCCAAGGTAAGTACTTCTAAGTTCAAGACAATGCCTTCTAACGCAAATCACAAGTTATCCCATATCTAATGTGGCATATCATAATCTTCCTTCCTTATTTCTTAATGTCCCCGTTAAAGCCCAATCATATCCGTAGTCACAAAATAGTCTAGAATCTTCTCTAACCATTGTCAGATAGTACCAGCAGTCCAACAAGTCAGTTCTGTTTGAGAATGCCTTTATGTCCCAGCTTCTAACAACCCAATAGGATAGGCTGGCCTGAGCTTTTGAGAATCATCTCTTATACCATATTTAATGACCCGATCCATATCCCCACCATAGGGCATTACCTCCTTCAGAAGGGCTAACTAAAGTAGATACTTATGAGTTAGATCTTATAAGGCCGATGACAAGTTATCCCACATCTGATGTAGGATATCAGAACTTTCCCTCCTTATACTTTAGCTTCCCAGCTAAGTCCCAATCTTAACCTTAATCACACATAGTCCAAAATCTTCCTTTCTAGCCATTGTTGGATAATACCAGTAGCCTAAATGAATTAACTCAATCGGAATCTGCCTTTGTGTCCCAACCTTATGCAACCCGACTAGATAGCCCAGCTTGAGATTTTAAGAGTCGGCTCTCATACCGTCTATAATGATCCGGTCCATGTTCTCACCACAGCGTAATGTCTTCCTCAGAAAGGCTCACCAAAATAAGTACTTTTAAGACCATAGATAATGCCTTAAAAGGGAAATCTCATGTTATCCACATCCGAAGTGGCATATCACAATCTTCATTTCTTAGGCCTTAACGTCTTCACTAAGTTTCAGTCATACATAGTCCATAATTTTTCTCTATAAACAATATGGAATATACACGATTCACCCTTCATTGCCCTAACTAGGGCTGTAATTGAATCGAGTTGTTCACGAACAACTTGTTGTTTGTAGCCTTAAAAGCTCGTTTATGTTTGTTCCTATACTAAACAAGTTGATATGATCAGATTCTTAGAACTCGTTTATTAAAAGAGCCGAGTTTGAACATTTAAAATGGCTCGTGAATATGTTCACGAACAACTCGTGTATTTGTATATATATATATATATATATATTATCCAACGCATTTTACGTATCTAATACAACTTATTATAACCTTTGGTTTAATCTCAAAGTAGAAAATCCATTTATCGAGATCAACTCCAAAGAGTCCCATTGCACTTAAAGCCCATAGCCCAAAGACCACCTAAACCTCAAATTAAAAAACTGATCTTTTATCTTTATGAGAATTTCAAAAGAAAATATCAAGAAAGATGACTCTCAGTACACTTCAGTAGTGCACTGAGTTGTCTTCTCTGATAGCTCTCAGTCTTCATCTCCTCATTTGCAGCACCAGGGCATTTACATTCTCTATCCTTTCATCTCCACAAAAAAAAAATGATACAAATCATGTCAATTGTTGATTCTTCTACATGGTATCGTCTCAGTGACGATAAGATGCAAGGTTGGTTTTATTTGCTTAAAGAGTATCTTCATTCAATTCCTTACCAGTACGTTTTATTTCAGGCAATTTAGGAAAATTAATGAATTAACTGACTTCATGAGTATGGGATCTGAAAGTAAACTGCAACCAGTCAAAAACTTAATAGAAAATTTTTCTTTCACAAAGCAACACCTTATTAATGGAATTACTTAAAAGTTGAACATGAATGAGCCAAGCTCTTGAGCTGGTGTTGGGCTTGTATAGTTAGACGAGTTGAATGAAAGCACGAGTTTGATGGAAATAAGCTCGAGCCTAGTTCAAACGTCATCTTGTGTCATGTGGATGATCTTTTCCATCGTCCCCCTCTCCCCCCCCCCACCCATATCTTACTGGGGTCGATGACCTATGGATGTAACGTTTTCATGAGATTTGTCGTTAGACTACATTTGTTGATGCGGAAAGGGGTTCGATGCTACGTGGAGGTGCCACAAAGGATGCAGTCTGAGTCAGCTTCTAGGTAGGCAAAGCGGGAGATAGCAAGGACGGAGTAAGGGCTGAGAGCAAGGCTCCCCAGACAAGTCGCAAGGGCTGGTAGCGCCGCGCAGGCAGGGCGACGATGAACGGGACCAACAGTCGACAGTCCGTGATAAAGGATGTAGCATCGAGGGTCTGGAGACGAGAGTCCAAGTGTGTTTCTTTCACTAGAATTTCAGAGAGAATGTCTTTTTAGAGAGAGAAAGTGAAAAGTTCAAATGAGAGAAAGATCCTTGCACTACAAGAAACAGGGGCTTTAGCGACCGCATTTTGCAACCGCAAAAACATGCGGTCGCTAAAGTTTAGTTTAGCTACTGATTTAGTGACTGCTCTATTTCGCGGTCGCTAAAGATTAATGATCAACGAAAACTTGGCTTTAGCGACCGAATTTAGCGACTGTCATTGCCGTCGCTAAATTAGCGACCGATTTGGAGACCGATTTTGGCCGTCGCTAAATATTTAGTCAAAAAAAACCCTAAATTGAATTTTCGTCTTGAATTTTTGGTCACTTCCCAACTACCGCCAATTACAAATGCCATTCTTTCCTCTCTCTCTTTCGCCCAGATTCGTTGCCAATCACAATCTTCTACCATATTCTACTCGCCCCGCCACCATCGCTGCTCATCACGCCCTTAACGCCTCAGCCTTCGCCACTGCGGCCGCCCGCCAAACCATGGTTTTCAGCCGCCGTCAATGGTTGCTCTAGACCGTCTACAGCTTCCTTCTGGTATGCCCGATCTTTCACCCCTCAATTTGATACCAACAAGCAATTCTTTGATTCGTCATGGTTGTACAAATCTAAGGAGGTTTACTGTAATTTTTTTTTGCATTTCACCTCATCTATTCTCACTCTACGACTCTCTCTCACCCACTCCTACTCTCAATCTAAGTAGGGATGAGGTTGTGCGAGTTAGGTTATGGGTTGTAAGATCCAGGTAGTTAGGGGAGGTTGGTGCATTAGTACACCTTAGGCTCAAAGTCGAGCATGATACTTTCAAGCTGCTTGAGCATAGAGTACGATTAGTGGACTAGAGATTGATTTGATTTATCTGGATGTGCTGTAGAGCTTTGATTCATGTGGTGAAGTTTGGTCTCATTTGTTTGCTAGCTAGGTTAAGCATAATTTGAGGATAAAATTGGAAATATAATGCATCAATGTTATAGTTTAGACTTGAGAACCTAATCCAAGTAGATGAATTACTTCAAGCAACCATTAACCGAGCTGGAACTTGTCAAGTGGATCTTTGAGTAAGTAAACTGAAATTTGATTGTAGGATTTCAGAGTGCTTCCATTGAAATTGCAAGTAGGCAAACTCTGTGGTCGGAATTTTATTAAGGTCGGAAAATGTAATTTAAAACTGTATTCCAAAGTATACATCAAATTGCTTTTAAAATATCCGCTCAATTTTTTGTGGGTGTATAACATACACTGCCGATTCTTATGAGGCATTTCAAATTATGATCCGAAGGAACCACCCAAAGCAATTGTAATTGGTTTCTTTTCATTTATAAAACATGTTTGTATCTGGTCATGATTAGTCCAACCAGACCATAGAGAATTCAGCTCACATATGTCTATTTATCATTAGATTTATCAATTTTTGAGTAAATTTTGGTCAGAGTGATGTGCCTGGTATGTTGCAACTGCTGATGATGTTATGAGTTGTGACTCTATGACTCTTTGATTGCCTCTTCAGGGTTAGAAAGTTGACATGTGCCAAACAAGTTGACATCTTGTTACGGGTTCAAAGTTAAAACTTGCTGGACGATCACAGCCATCAAGGTTTTTTTCAGTCTCTTGCACTCCTTATCCTCCAGTAGAATACTTTAATTCATTGACAATGTTTTTTACATTTACGCATGACTGATGCTGCATGTGACCTTGCAATTGTGGTGATGCTGGGCATTTATTGTTTCAACTGATGATAAAAATAAGACATCCCTAATTGTACTCTTTCCAAGTTCCAGTAAGCATATGGCAGTATGACTTTATGAATAACTTGTTATTATAAAGGTCTGGTACTTTACACTTGCTTCATGATAGTGCTAACCCTCAGAGCCCATGATGTTAAATCCCTTCTTCCAGTGCGTAATATGTGATTGTCTCCGTGGCATCTGAAATAAAGACACAACAAAGGTTAGGGCAAAACACTTTTAATTACAACCAAAACCAATATGGCTGCGCTACAACAAAATTGTTAAAAGATAAATATCCTTACAGTTATCTCCATAATTTTATATACTTGTATTACAATATTGGCGTTGCATTACACCGATAACTAAAATTGTAAATCCATAAGCATTTGTGTTAATGGCCAAAAAAAAGGCCTTACTTATGAAAATCATCGGACAGAGAGTCTGGTTGATTTTTAGGTCATTAAAGGCCTCTCAGCTTCTTTCATACTCGTTATATATGGTCCTCAAACTTGTGCCCATGTATATCTTAGAACAAATTTGAATCTTCAATAGTGACAATTGTATCAATATTGTCACTTTTGACTTTGACCGGCATACCTCAATCGTCAGGCGAGACCAGTTGTATTAGTCCTCGGGCAGATGCGACGGCTATGGCGGAGGAAAAGCGCTTCAACACAATGTTTGATGCGCGCATGCAGAGGATGCTGGAGGACGGTTATGTAATTATAAAGGGGCCCAAACTACATGTAATGCAAATTTTTTCAAGTACTTATGTATTTTGTGCTCTATATGTGATCTTGATTTGATATATGATGTTGAATCATTTGTATGGCTTCGTGCAGGGCGATACCGATGATCCTAGTGCCGGTGACCCCCGGGGCGATGAAGATGTTGTTGGATCGAACGTGCCTTCTTCATCGAGGAATGAAAAAGATGATGACGGGGCTGGTTGTTCTGTCAACGAGTGATTTAGATAGGGGTTTGTTTGATTTATGCAATGTTATTTTATTGTTTTGAATTGATCATCGGTACTTAACTGTATGAATTCTATTATTTTAATGTATATGTTAACGTTTATCTATACTTTGATGAATGCGACAAGTTGTTTGAATGAATGCGAGACAGGTGATTGAAACGGTTTTGAATGAATACGTTGAAAGCTTTCAACGCATTCATTCAAAATTGTTTCAACCAAGGTTAAATCTGTTTTTGGATCGATTGGATTGTATTGGATGTGAATTGTTTATGAATTGATATTAATTCTGCGACATGTTTTGGACAGCTTATTTGACCTGCAATTTTTTTTGTTTGCAAAGCAAGGTTTTGCGACCGCGATGTGCGGTCGCTAAATGAAATAAAGCAGTTGCTAATTTTAATATTTAAAATAATTTAAAATAATAAAATAATATTTAAAGTTTTAATATTTAAAGCGGTCGCTAAATGAAATAAAGTGGTCGCTAAATGAAATAAGTGCGGTTGCTAAATATTTTTAATATATTTTTTCAAAAAAAATTAAAAATAAAATAATATTTTAAAAATATTATAAAATATTTTGCGACCGCAACTGTCGGTCGCTAATTCGGACGCTAAAGATATAATATAATTTAATAAAAATATTAAAAAAAGAAAATTTTAAATTAAAAAATATTTAGCGACCACATAAGGCGGTCGCTAAATGTAGTCAACGCGGTCGCTAAATTTAGCGACCGAATTTTAAAAGCGGTAGCTAAAATTTAGCGACCTGGCCTATAGCGACTGTTTTAGCGACTGCTCTAACGCTGTCGCTAAAACCCTTTAGCGACCGCGTTGACACCTTTAGCCACCGCCAGACGCGGTCGCTAAAGGCACTGTTTCTTGTAGTGTTGGAAAAGCTCCAAAGTCTACTATTTTATAGGCAAAAATGTGCATGTGTCATAAGTTGACATGTGTCACCCCTGGGAACGACACCTCGCCAGGGGGCCAAAGCACTGATTCTCCGTTGGGACTGCCGATCCCTAAGTTCGTGCTTCCCTGCCCTTACAACATCTCTCTGCCTGTCTGAGGAGACTGATCATGCCGCGGTAGCATGGTCAGAGTAGCCCGTTGCCCCAGCCTCCAGTCCAAGCCCTTACGGAATCCCATAAGGTGCGTCAAGAGATGCGCAGATAAATTGACTCCTGTGAGGGTTGCCCATATAGCCAACTGCCAGGCAGACTAGGCGCGATGCCGTCCAAGGACCTGCTCCCGTCCCGGAGTGACCCGTGGGTCATTGCCCTGGTGGTGTCGACGATCAACAGCAACATGAGTAACATGAGTGACCATGGTCGTCGCTCGGTGCTTAGGGTCCGTTGCGGTGAAGTCTTCGCATCGGAGCTCCCTGCAAGTATGATGTTAGTGGCTTTAAGGTTGTGCCGATGATGGCTCCAGGGTTGCGGGCCCATCCTGCTGGAGGGCCAGAGCCTCCAGTGATTGAGCCGGCGATGGCGCTAAGCCCGTGATGGCGATAAGCCCATGCCGCGGTGAGGGGTCCTCGTGCCGGAGCACTATGAGCGGAGCCCTCGGAATGCCGCACACTCCGGAGAGTGGGTCGAAGCATGTTCCACGTCCATGGTGGGGGCGCATGGTGTGGTGAATAAGTGTGATGCCCGGAGGCCTATGACATGATTGTGGGGCATGGGCGCGGCGACAACCGTCGCGGAACAATACTTGGTGTCAGGGCACATGTCATGGAAGTGGCGCATGGGCGCGGCGGCGAAGGTATGCGGGCGACGGGAGTCGCGGAGCTGTCGTGTGGACGCGGGCGACGAAGGTCTCGGAGATGGCACGAGAGCGACGAGAGTCGCGGAGTTGGAGCGCGGGTGACGAGAGTTGCGGAGTTGGAGATCGGACGCGGGCAACGAAGGTCGCTGCGACTACGGTGGGTGACCATGGGCGACGGACGTCGGTCGTCAAGGTAGGTGGCCGACCCCCTTTGGGTGGCCAACCCCCTAGGGTGGCCGACTCCCTTTGGGTGGCCGACCCCCTCGGGGGGGGGGGGGGAAGGCATACCAAGGTTGCTTCTCAAAGGGAAAAAAACACGTGACTTGATTATGTGACGCTTTGACCGGCCTGTGAGCGTTGAATAACTGATTGTCGACTGGGTGATGTGTCGTGCAAAGTGGCTCCCTTAGCTGGCCCTGCTGGTCTGACCAGAATAGGGTATGAACAACATTTTATTTTATACACTTCTCATTTGATTTTAGATACTTTTAGTAGTTCCACAACTTCAGATTGTAGTGCACTTTGATTATATTACGTGTTATCGAATGTATTTGGCTTTCATCTTTATATCGTTATCCTTTTTACTTCTCGTCTTGAATATTTTGTGCTTGGTACAAACATGAGCGGTTTTCAAGTACTTGAGCTTGATCATTTGAATACTTTTGTTGGCTGTATTAACTATCGATACAAGAATATATGATTTGCTCAGTTTAACACATTCACGCTCCTTACTTAAAAGCCTTTATCATTAAATTTGTCCAAATATGAGATTGTTATTCGTTATTGTTCTGTCATTTGTATATTTAATAATGTTTAGGGTTATGGTTAGTAAGTCTAGGTTTATATCTAGTTTTGATGATAACCAAAGTTGATGACTAAGACATCTAATATGCATTTGAGTTCATGTTCTCAATCTTGTACTCGTGGATGAAGAATTAGTGATCAAATATTGATGATAGGGAAACATAAAGACAGTACGTCAAAATTATCTTTAAGACTAATCAAAGTCGGATTTCATTTCACATATCAATTATTATATTGTAACTAGACATGTTGTATCAACGAATATAACCTAGGAGTTATCCATAAGTTTTCCTTGTATGCATAAATATCTTTTAGGGAATACTGATATTTGGGCAATGCAGCCGACCGCATCGGATTTAAAGTATTCGACTTCAATATGAAAAAAAATGCAGTCGGCTGCATTCCATCTCAGTTGACTACATTGTTTAAACTTAATTTTCACGGCTAGTTTTGGGAATAAAGTCAACTGCAATGAAATGCACTCGACCACATTGACAAGTTTGGTGCATTTTATACTTTACCAACTTTAACAAGGCCATATTTATTCCCACCATAAAAGCCTGAGCACAGTCTACCACTATTTTGACTACAACCATCACTGCCACCAGAATTTTTTTACCATTTTCATATCCACCGCCAACATTTGTAGATTGGCAAGCATGTTTCTAAAATCAAAATGTGGAGGATCAATTTGGTTGATGCAATAAACTAAGCCGATTCACATCTGTTTTTTTGTGTTTAAATTTAAGACCTGTTGTTGGAAAAAGATAGTGATGATGGTTGAATTGGATCCCCATGTGGGTTGGGTGGAGATTATCATTGAAAATGTTGTAGATGTTATTCTGGGTGGTGCGAATAATGGTGATGCATGTAATGTGGCATCATCATAAACATTAACTCGAGGTTGATTAATATAGGGTAAAAAGATTTGAGAGTGAGAGGCGGTGATGATGCATAGGAAAGCGGACAGCTGTGGTGGGGAAAGTGTGTGGCGGTGATGATTAGTAGTATGTGTTGAACATAAATTCTTTTACAAAAGTTTTTGGAATGGTTCCACACGGAAACTCGCTTTCTTTCCAATGCTTTCCTTTCAATTGCTAGTGGTTATTTCGGAACTAACCTTCTCACTTTGCCAAAGTTGGTAATTCAACTTTCTAATGGAAGTACAATTAAGGCACTTTTAGATACCCGTTTCTAATAAAAAAATAATAAATATTATAATCTTAAGTAGTAACACGCTACAAAATAAATAGGAGCAATCTCACTAGACTATAATCAAGTTGAATCTTTGTTCTAAAAGGATGATTCGTGCCTTTGAAACTAGTGGCTCAATGCAAAAGGCTTTAGGGCATGCAACTTCTAGGATTAATTTATAGTACTATCTGTAATTGCACGCATTTGCAAAGAGACTCGTGAACAACTCTTTTGACTTTTCTTTCTCACAACTCGCATGATATCAAAATACGTAGACAATTAATAGAAAATCATATATATATATATATATATAAAATAAATTTGGAGTAAAGAATATAAGGGCCAGGGGGAGCATGAGCGCGCGCACGCGTGCACTTCAGCAGTGTGATGGAGAGTGTGTTAGCGTGTGTTTGTAGGGCTGTATACGAACCGAGTTCGAGCCGAACATAGGTGTGTTCGAGCTCGGTTCGTTTAAATTTCTGTGTGTTCGAGCTCGGCTCGAGCTCGTTAAGAACTAAAATATTGACGTTCGAGCTCGGCTCGAGTTCGTGATTGTAAAGTTCGGGCTCGACTCGTTCAACTCGTTTAACAATACGAGCCGAACTCGAGTTCGAAAACTCGGCTCGTGTCCGTATTAAACTTCCAACCAAATCCCTAAAATTTGCAAAAAAAAATCTTTTAAATCTATCAATTCAAGCTATAATGAAGCAAAACAAACAATATTACAGAAGATACAAGAAGATGCAATCTTGATCGGTTGACAACGAAGATATAGAAAACAAGATGATGCATGCACCGGCGACAGGGAGAGGACGGCGTCGAGGACAGGTGATTACAGCATCGTAGGTAGACGAAGCAGCGTCACTAATCACAGATCTGGGCACCGGTGGTTGCACATATAAGAAAACAGCTCGATTGGAGTAGCTCGATGATCTCTTGCACAGCGGTTGCCTCTTCTTCGGGATGGATCGAAAATGAGAATGATCGGTGTCATGATGTGCGTCTGTGAAGAAAGAAAGAGAAGTTATGTGCGATCTGTGTGTTTGTGTGTGTGAGAGAGAGAGAGCAGATGGAAGGACGGGGGAGTGGAGTGCTGAGTGCGGCTGTGAGAGAGAGAGGCTGTGAGAAGAATGAAGATAAGGTGTGGCTGCCGATTGGGATTTGGGAGAATGAGGGTGTTTTAGGGTTTGGAGGGTTACCTTTTGGACTTGGGCTTGACTTATAATAGTTGGGTTTATAAGTGGGCTTGGTGTTTTAGTTAATTGGGTTTATAAGTGGGCTTGGTCTTTTATTTAATTGGGCTTGGTATTTTAATTAATTGGTTTTAGATTATCAGTTTTTAAATTATTTTACATAGAATATGTACAATTAACTATTTTAATTATAAAAATATTAATTTATTATACGAACACTATGTTCATGAACACAATCACGAACATTTTTCAATGTTCATGCTCGGCTCGTTTATTAAACGAGCGCTAAAAAATTGTTCATGTTCGGTTCGTATATTATACAAACGAATATGAACGAACTTTTTAGGGAACGAACCACGAGCTGTTCGTGAACAACTCTGTTCATTTACAGCCCTATGTGTTTGTGAGCTTCATCCGACCAATATACACAGAAAGGTAAAAGGTGGGACACAGCCTTCAAGCCAAACTATGGCTCTTCTGTGGAGCCAAAGCCAACATAAGAAAGGAGGCAGCCATGTTGACTTCTTCATCGGCTAAAGATGACCAACAGAAGGAGGTGGGTCACATGCGTTTTGATAAAGACACGTAAATAGAATAATATGGGGAAGGCGGCGACATTTATGTTGGAAAACGTAGGCAATGGGTGGTGGTGATAATGACGGCAGAGGTGGTCAGTAGTGTTGTCAGTAGACATGTTGTAAAATAGGGTCAATCGTATTAGACATCTTTAAATTTTCACGTCGTAACGATCTGTACCATAAAATTATTTTTAACTATCTACTATTCTAAACTTTCATAAGTGTGACTCCCAACACCCTTCATCCATTTTCAAGCCAACAGTCTCGCCGGAGAAGTAATTTAACTCGAACAAGGAGGGCATTTTGGTCAGAACAATTAAAAAATGGAGATTAGGGTTGAATCTAAAAGCTAATGGGTTTGGCGGGCGGCGGCGAGGCACTGTTGTAGCTGCGATAAGAGGACAAAAAGGGGGAGGGGGGCACCGACGGGGGAAGGGACGCTGCCGACATGCGATGCCGAAGGAAAGGCAGCGGGGCAAGGTGCTGTTGCCGTCAGGGGTGGGGGGAGAGAAGAAGGAAGAACGAAAGGGGTCGGCGTCGCCGACTGGAGGAGGGGTGATGCCAACTGAGAGAGAGGTATCAGTTTGAGATGCTGCAGGAGGGACGACGAGGCAAGGGGCTGTTCCGGTCTCGGGGGGCATGAAGGCCGAAAGAGGGGAGTCGGCGTTGCCAACGCCGGGAAGGGGCGGTGTCGGCGGATGGTGGGGCGCCGGTGCAAAGGGTGATAGAGATTAGGTTTTCATTCACTTGCTATTCCATAAATGCCCCCTAAGTTTAGCCGATTAGTTCTTTTTGTCCGGGATTGGCCGGAATTTGGACGGAGGGTGTTGGGAGCCACACTTATGAAGTGGGGTGGTAGATAACTAAAAATAACTTTGTGGTGTAGAGCGCTACCGCGTGAAAATTTGGGGGTGCCTAGTGCAATTGACCCTGTGAAATATGGTAGATGTGGGCGATGGCTGCGGTCAACGTTTTTGGTTTTGAAGAAAGCAACAACAAAAAAATAAAAATAAGTTAAAACTGAGGCCCTGTTTGATAAAGTTTTTTTTTTTTTCAGTTTTTAAAATTGAAAAAAAAAAAGTTACGTTTAATAACCATTTTCCTTTTTTTTCCTTCAATTTAAAAACTTAGTTTTTAAATCAAGGTGTTTTTAAAAACTCCAAAAAATTGATTTTTTTTTTCAATGTTGGTTTTTTTTAGGCCACCACCACCCTCCCACCGGCAGCAGCCACCGACAGTGACCGCTGGCCACCACCACCACAAAAAAAACTGGATTATCAAACACAAAAAAAAACTTAATAAAAAAAAAACTGGGTTATCAAACACCCACTTATTTTTGTAAAAAAAAAATAAAAAAAATTTGAACTTCTCTTTATTTTATTTTTTTTAAAACTGAAAACCAAAATTTTTTTTTGTCAAACGAAACCTCACTTCAAAGATTTATCTCCTTATCCCGCAGGATTCTCTTCTAGAATTGGAAGCTTACTTGAAGGTAACTAGGCATTTTTTGTTTATGTTTTGTCAAGTATACTATTTTTGAGATACTAATTATGTGTTTGTAGTGTCACCCATAAGCCAAGGGTTACTTAATAAACCACTCTTCAAGTTGATAAACTCAAACTTATATTTGGCAGGGATCGAGCTACTGGGAAAGCAGCTGAAGCTCGAAGTAATGCAGTAGAGGATCTAGATCGCGGAGAGGGTACTGTTGATTTGGATGACATTAGTGACGTTTCTGTACCTATGACAACATCTATGACTCAAACAACCGTAGAAAAGCCAACCAAAAGGAAACAGACTCGAGGGTAGCATGAATGATGGTCTTGTTTGACTGCAAGACTTCATTGCTATATTTAGAGCATAGATAGAAGGTTCTTGCAGGCGAATGCAAATGCTCGTGGAAAGGATTGGTCATTCTAAAGATGCATCCAATGACACGAAAAAATTTAAAGTTTATTAGGAGCTCATGAATATCGAGTTTTTCATCAAATTTTTATAGAATTCTAGTGGCACAAAGAATCACAGCTAAGCGAGAGAGTGTAGATCCCTTTTTTAGCCTTCCTGATGACTTTAAAGCATCGTAACATGCTCTACTTAATTCAGATGCCGCTTAGTCTCTTTGACTGTCACTTTTTCACCCGTTATTAGTTGCCATTGATGGACTTGTAGCAATGGCTAGTATGATGGCCTTTTAGTTCTTCATTCCTTGCGTATATGATGGTTGGTTTCTAATATATATACCATATTTTTGAGACTCAAATTCTAGAGATCGAAGTGAAATAGGTGGAGCCACTATTAATTATCAAGGCTATGGTGATACTTGATTAACAATTCAGGGTAGAGGAGTGGTTTTTAGTCTTTGTCGGCGCAAAATGGCTTATGAAATAATTTTCAAGGAGTCATACTTTTAGAAATAGTATAGATACTTGCATAGTGAATGTTTTTCACCAACTGCAACTTTTGTAAATAGTTGAATAGGCTGACGTTATTTCAGACGGATAGATATAGATATATGGTTTGTTGTTAAAGAAATTGAAGAGTTGGAACCATGCATCTATTATTTGGTACTTAACTTCGGGAGACGAAACATGAATAAAACGTTTTGGTTTTCAGTTTTTCTCCAGTTTTGTAAATTGAAGAATAAAAATGCGTTTAACACACATTTTTTATTATTTTTTTTTTCAATTTTGAAAACCAGTTTCTAAAACATGGCTGTTTTTTAAAACTCTCATTTTGGAATTTTGAGTTTCCGGATTTGATTTTTATTTTGAGACCACCCCACCACCAACGGCCACCGTCACGCCCCACCACCGCCGCCTCAACCACCACTAAAGAAAAAACTCAAACTAAAACTGAAAAATCAAATACCTATTTATTTTTGAAAGAAAAAACTCAAACTAAAACTGAAAAATCAAATACCTATTTATTTTTGTAAAAAATAAAAACTAAACTGGTTTTGCTTTTGATTTTTTTTTTTTGAAACAGAAAATGAAGACTGGAAGTGATTTCAAACGTTACCTAAGTAACATGAGATGTAACAGCTACGGATGATGAAGCATCAAACAATTTTGTAAAGATATTCCGGTCCAAAGAATAATCTACACCTATTCACCGTATGAATTCGCTTTTGCCAAGTATCTCCAAGTGACACTTCTTAATATTCTGTATCACTTCTTATGAGACAATATATATATATATATATATATATATATGGGGGCCGATCCACATCTACCGGTGGGAAAATAACAATTTTCCCACCGAACCGCAGGTAAGAGCAGCGGTTGGCCACGTGGACGGAAAAAGGACGAAAAAGACCAAAAAGGACCAAAATGGCACGAGAAATTCACCAAAATATCACGAGAAAATGAAAATCTCGCGAGAAAATGGGCATAATGCCCAACCGCGTGTGGGAGTTGCGGTTGGCATTAATGCCCAACCGCAACCCCTACATGCGGTTGGGAATTATTTGCCAAGTTGCATTTTTTTTAAAAAAAGGACACATATATATTATAATAATAATAAAAAGGACATTTAAAGGACACATATATATTATTATAATAATAAAAAGGACATGAAGGACAATGGAGAAAACCCAACCGCCACACTTAGTGGCGGTTGGTATCATTGCAAATTTTTTTTTTTCTATCGCTAAATGTGAAAACTTAATTAGACAGTTTTTAACAAATTTATAAAAAATAGCTAGAGCTAGATCTTGCCAAATTGCAAAAAAGAGACCGTAGTTATTTTTAAAAGATCTATATTAGGGAAAAATTTCAGATTTTTCCAAAAACTGGAAAGGGGTTAACTGAAATGGGGAACCTTGTAACTTTGCAGTATAATTTAAAATATCAAGCTAGCGCGATTTCGTGCGAAACTTTTATGAGAACCCTAGGATGTTAGGAAGTTCTATTTTCCAGGACTTCGGGCCATTCCGAAGTCGTTAGCTATTTGTTTGGCCGAACGGGCTAATTTTTTTAGGTCCATTTCCCAAAAAATTGCACCGTTAGGCCAAAACATTAGCTAACAATTTCAGAATGGCCCAAAATCCTGGAAAATGAAACTTCCCAACATCCTAGGGTTCTCATAAAAGTTTCGCACGAAATCGCGCTAGCTTGATATTTTAAATTATACTGCAAAGTTACAAGGTTCCCCATTTCAGTTAACCCCTTTCCAGTTTTTGGAAAAATCTGAAATTTTTTTCTGATATAGATCTTTTAAAAATAACTATGGTCTCTTTTTTACAATTTGGCAAAATCTAGCTCTAGCTATTTTTATAAATTTGTTAAAAACTGTCTAATTAAGTTTTCACATTTAGCGATAGAAAAAAAAATAAATTTGCAATGATACCAACCGCCACTAAGTGTGGCGGTTGGGTTTTCTCCATTTTCCTTCATGTCCTTTTTATTATTATTATAATATCCTTTCATGTCCTTTTTATTATTATTATAGAATTTTTCATGAATTTATAAAAAAATAGCTAGAGCTAGATTTTGCCAAAGTGCGAAACAGAGACCCTAGTTATTTTCAAAAGATCTGTATCAGGTAAAAATTTCAGATTTTTTCAAAGACTGGAAAGGGGTTAACTGATACGCGCAACCTTGTAACTTTGCAGTGTAATTTAAAATATCAGGCCAGCGCGATTTCGCACGAAACTTTTATGAGAACCCTAGGATGTTGGGAAGTTCCATTCCCAAGGAATTCGGGCCATTCCGAACCCGTTAGCTAATTTTTTGGCCGATCGGGCTTTTAAGCGCTCGATCCGGACACCGGTTCGGGATTTTTAGGCGAAAAATCCGTAAAATACTTTTTAAATCAAGAATGAACTCAGGAAGCTTTAAAATAGCTTTTTAAAGCACTTTTGATATTTTCTCATGCCAGGGGGCATTTTGGTAATTTGCCACCCCGCGAGGGGTGTTTTGGTAATTTTACCGTGTCAAGTTTTTTAGTCCAGAAATGTAAGTAAAACATCTGAAAGGTTATTTTGAAGCTGGTTTGATGGGCGTTAGGGTGACAATGAACCCTCGGGGGCATTTCGATAATTTGCCCGCAATGACGGGGGCTATTTTGCTAACTGAACCAGCTTGAAAAATTTCCCAAATGATTTTTAGTTATAGGATATGGGTGTAAGACACCCGGAAAGTTATTTTGTTCCAGTTGTTCTGAGATGTTTGTTGGGGCGATGGCTGCCAGGGGGTGTTTTGCATACGTAGCGGGGTAATTTTTGTTAACGCATTCCCTTTTAAATCTTCGGAGGAAATATTTGGTATATAATTGATGTGATACATTTAAAAAGTAGTAAGCAAAGCGGTTTTGAGACTGCCGGTGGTGTAGCCGCCATATGGGGCGTTGGGGTGATAATGAACCCCCGGGGGAATTTCGGTAATTTGCCGCTCATCGGGGGCTATTTTGCTAATTTTACATTACACAAATTTGTGCTTAAAATAACTTTTAGTTCATGAAAGGGTGTGAGACACCTGAAAAGTTATTTTAAAGAGTGAATTCAGGAAGCTTAAAATCCCGTTTCAAAGCTTAAAATCCCATTTCCGAAAAAAGTTGTAATTTTTTTGGTCACGTTTTTTTCGCTCATTGCACCTCAGGCACGCTAGTTAGCCCATTTGTAAGAATTTCGGCGAAAAACGAGACACATTATTTTTTGGGTTTTCCTAGGAAGGGCCTATTCGGGCACACTTTAGGCCCCAATTGATAGCTTCCGAAAAAAGTTGTAATCTTTTTTGTCACTTTTTTTTCGCTCATTGCACCTCAGGCACGCTAGTTAGCCCATTTGTAAGAATTTCGGCGAAAAACGAGACACATTATTTTTTGGATTTTCCTAGGAAGGGCCTATTCGGGCACACTTTAGGCCCCAATTGATAGCTTCCGAAAAAAGTTGTAATCTTTTTTGTTACTTTTTTTTCGCTCATTGCACCTCAGGCACGCTAGTTAGCCCATTTGTAAGAATTTCGGCGAAAAACGGGACACATTAGTTTTTGGGTTTTCCTAGGAAGGGCCTATTCGGCCACACTTTAAGGCCCAATTGATAGCTTCCGAAAAAAGTTACAATTTTTTTTGTCACTTTTTTTTTCTCTCATTGAACCTCATGCACGCTAGTTAGCCCATTTCTATGAATTTCGGCGAAAAGCGAGACGCGTAATTTTTTCGAATGCGTCATATGAAAGGTATATTCGCCCACATTTTAGCGCCAAATTCATAGCATGCGAAAAATTATGTACATTTCTTTTTGGTACAGTTTTTTGTAACATCACAGCAGCTAGCCACGCACGTCAGGATAATGGTAATGAAGGCGTCTAGCTTCATTCTTTTTCAGCTCCCAGGCTATCCTATACCTAAACGTCAAGGCATCCTTCCTAGTCCACGAGGAGTGTTTGAGCACTTCCGAGCGAGCAATGTAGTCCATGTACTTGAGGACGTAAATCCCGTAATCGTGACCGTTATATTGCTTTGGTCGGTCCTTTATCATCACGACCGTCCAAGGGTCCCCCTGTGGCCGTTCGCACGCTAGCGAGAGGACAGTAGTCTGCATCCAACAATAAAAACGAGAATCAAGCCTATGAAACAAGAACAATATACTATGAGCCAAGGTCAAAAAATAAAAACTAACCACTAAAGTGATGTACTCGTTGTACATCTGTGCCAGCAGCTGTCCAGGCTCGTCCTCCCTTAGGCTATCGTATATGTGAACTGTTCTGAACGCTGGATGGAAAACTAATAGGAACCAGTGGTTTGCATGATGACAAGGTATCATGATAAGGTTCACATCAGCAGCGGGACATTGATAGTCTGCGTTCATCATGCGATAAATTACCGAAATGCCCCTGGGGGTTCACTATCACCCCAACGCCCCCGAACCAGCTTCAAAACAACATTTCAGGTGGTTTACTTACATTTCTGGACTAAAAAGTCGTTTGAAAAACTTGGCGCGGGAAAATTACCAAAACACCCCTCGCGGGGTGGCAAATTACCAAAATGCCCCTGGCATCAGGAAAAATATCAAATAGCCTTAAAATGCTATTTTACGCCTCCTGAGTTAATTCTTGATCTAAAAAGTATTTTACGGATCTTTCGCGCAAAAATCGCGAACCGGTGTCCGGATCGTGAAAAAACTGTCTAATTAAGTTTTCACCCCTAGCGCCAATTAAAGGGCCGTTCGGCCAAAAAAATAGGTAACGGCTTTGGAATGGCCCGAATTCCTGGGGAATGGAACTTCCCAACATCCTAGGGTTCTCATAAAATTTTCGCGCGAAATCGTGCTAGCTTGATATTTTAAAATACACTGCAGAATTACAAGGTTCCCCGTATCAGTTAACCCCTTTCCAGTCTTTGGAAAAATCTGAAATTTTTACCTGAGACAGATCCTTTAAGAATAACTAGGGTCTCTTTTTTGCATTTTGTCAAAATCTAGCTCTAGCTATTTTTTATAAATTCGTGAAAAACTGTCTATATTTGGCGCCCTAAAAAATCGCTATTTTGGAATCTATAAATGTAATACGCTGATTTGTATAAACCTAACATTGAATTATAAGGAAATTCAAAATACTTACTTGTTGTGACTTGATGTATTTAAAGAAAAATCTACCGATCTTCTAGCGGTTATCCACCGATCTTTTTCCCAAAAATTTTTTTGGTTTGTATTGTTGTGGAGATTATGTAGGTGAGATATGAAGTACGAAGGAAGTTGGTAAAGATGATAGAGTGCAGAAGAAGGGTTCGGGGGAGGGGATTATAAAGAGAGAAAAGTGAGGAAGAGAGAAGAAAAAAGACAGAAAAAAAACCCGTGATTGAGCGGTCAAAGGCTGCGGCAAAAAAAAAAAATTTGGCAGAAGGACAACATGTGGGGCATCATGGGGGGAGGGGGGCATCACCGGGGGGGGGGGGCGCCACGTGGCAGGCCATCATCGCCCCCAACCGCGGGTTGTTTATGCGGTTGGGCCACGTGGCAAGGGGAGGGGCCGCCACGTGGCAGGGCCATCGCCCCAACCGCGGGTTGTATAAGCGGTTGGGCCACGTGGCAGGGGTGGGGGGACGCCACGTGGCAGGGGCCATCGCCCCAACCGCGTATACAACCCGCGGTTGGGCCACGTGGCATGGGTGGGGGGACGCCACGTGGCAGGGGCCATCGCCCCAACCGCATATACAACCCGCGGTTGGGGCACGTGGCATGGGTGGGGGACACCACATGGCAGGGGCCATGCCCCAACCGCGGGTTGTATACGCGGTTGGGCCACGTGGCAAGGGTGGGGGACGCCACGTGGTAGGGCCCATGGGGTTGGGCCACGTGGTAGGGGTGGGGGACGCCACGTGGCAGGGGATATTAATGCCAACCGCTGCTTCTTCATGCGGTTGGTGTCCTTTTTCTCCTTTTCGCCATTTTCTCGCCATTTTCTCACCATTTTCTCACCATTTTCTCATGCCTTTTTTGCCATAAATGCAGTGTCAGTACAACTTTTTCCCAACCGCTGCTCTTACCCGCGGTTCGGTGGAGAAATTGTTATTTCTCCACCGGTGGGTGTGGATCGGCCCCCTATATATATATATATTTATTATTGTTCATGACATAAGTTAAATGTAGTAGCAAAAAGTAGAAGGATCCCTTCTTAAAAGGGAATCTCCATTTTATTTTATATAAGTAAGACAAGACAAGATCCACTGTCTCACGTTAAGGTAACGCCGAGAATTCAATCCGTCTCTCCATCCTTTTCATTAAGTCAATTTTGCTTCAATGGACACTTTTTCGATCCAAACCGGGGCATAGATATCGGTGTAGAGAGTTGAGGGTCATACACAAACCTCGTGCTAAACGCGGCTCCGATCTCTGCTCCAAAAGTTCTTGTAGCCTTCGGCATTTTCTTGCTAGCCTTCATACATTTTACATGCCAAACTTTTTGTTTTTGATTGTTGCGCATGTGTATTTGTAGTTTATGGACGCTAAACTCAGCATCTATAGTACGAATTGAAATGCTAGGGTTAGTTTTTCTCACAGATGATCAAATTCTCTGCTTATCACTATGCTCTGTCCGAGAGTACTATTCAGTGACTTTGGTATCTAATTACATAGACATTGACCTTACTTGGGATTGTAACAGTTCCGTTTCTGAGAAGGAGTTTTGAGTACAATGAACTTGGGTGCCACAACCTGAATCTTTTCCTTTTAGAATTCATGTTTTCAATCATCTGAGTCACATCCAAAATTAAGATTACACTTCAAAATTTAAAAGGCCATATGGTACTCAGTTGCTAGATCTTTTTACGTCTGTATTTATAGCTTATTGATGCACAACCGCACATACTTCTTATTGAGGTATTCCTCCAGGTAGTTGGATCCGGATTGTTGGGTTTAATCAGTAGCTTGCAAAGGTTTGGATCCAACTTGTATTTGTGGACAGTTATGTATAGATTTATGAAAATTCCCTTCTGAAACCTTGTGGCATTTTTTCGAGAAATCAAACAAAATTAATAGGTACAAGCATCGAAATATATCATCTCGTGTCTCGTTGTTTCACCCAAGTAGCCCTAACCTTTCATTACGATCTTTCCTGCCAACGAATTTGCCATAGAAGCTTCATTTTTAAAGTATCATTCAGCTGTTCTCGTTTATGTTTACTTTAAGTTGATAAATACTAGCATCATTTTAGTCTATCGCACTGGTGTTCTCACTTTCCTTGTGCACATTCCATAGTCACCATAGGATTTTGCTGAATGGAACAGCGGGCCATCACTAATATGATAAATAAGATCCTGTTACATAAGGATATCAGAGGTGAACACCCTTTATGCTTACAGCATTACTAGCATACATTGATTAGCATTTACTGGGCAATAGTCCTTCAATGCTTGCTCGTATCTGTGCTTCTGTCATTAGTCTTCTATTCCTGACCTATCTACTGTGACCAGCTTTTAAATGTTCCTAAAGCAGTTTCAGTTTCAGCGAAAGACATAATCTTTGTATGACCATCGCCACCTGAGCATTATCCTAGAATTGCCCAATGGGAGGCCCACTAGGTAGCACGGACACGGACACGGTGTCGGTGTTGACACCGACACCGGATACCGCAATTTTCAAAAAATCAGATTTTGGACATTTACACCGCTATTTTTTAAATATATTATATATTATATATATATATATATATATATAATAAATATCAAATATATTTCACAATTTAAAATAACAAATAATAATGAAAAGCTATAAATTATCATTTATTTGATCAATATTTATTTAGTTAATATACTGGAAATGCAACAACAAAGGGAGAAGAGAAAAAAAAATAAAAGAAAGAAATGGGAGGACAAAGGAAGAAAAGGAAAAGGACAGAAATGGGAGGACAAAAGAAGAAAAGGAAAAAGACAGAAACAAGAGAACAAAGGAGAAAAGAAAACAGAGGAGGACAGAAACGAAGGACAAAAGGAGAAAAAAAAGAGAGGACAGAAACGGGTCAACAAAAGGAAGAAAAGAAAAAAAAGAGAAGGACGGGAGGGAGGGAGTGACGGAAAGGAAAACCAGCACCGCCGCAACCTGTGGGTCAGCGACGGCGTCGGAGGAGCTCCAGCGACGATGGCGAGACCTCCGGCGACGACGACGGGTGACGGCGACAGTGGCTAGCTTCTCTGCCTTCGGCGACTGTAGCCCAGATCTGTTGGCTTCGGCTTCGGTATCTCCGTCGACTAGCTCCGGCAACACCAGATCTGTTGAAATTGGCCTCAAACGGTAAGACACTGCTCCACGCCGTGTCCGACACTCGTTGATGAAGTGTCCGACACGGTGTCGGAAATTAAAAAAAAAATAAAAAAAATTCCGACACCGATGAGCCGTGTCCGACACGTGTCGGGCGGTGTCCGGAGGGTGTCGGGGTGTCCGTCCGTTTAGGACACCATACCTCCACCTAGGAGAGGTGTCCGTAGAGGAGGCCCATAAGTGGGGACAGCAGAACTGTAATCCAGCTCCAGAGTATTAACAACGGAGGGATCAAGATGCCCTGGTGGTAGTGTGGGGGGGGGGGGGGGGGGCGAAGAGAGGCGGGGTGGAAATTTCTGTCTATTATTGGTTGCTAAAGCACAGAATTGGGGTGGCCACAACAAGAAAAGAAAAAAAAAAAAACTTGAAGCCCTTGTTGCGCATGAATTAGAAGAAGGTCATCTTTACAGAAAATGAAATTACTGTTTGGACCTCTTATTTGGTTCTGGAGTTCTGACGGAGCAAGGCTTTACTGAGCCTTGTTCCACTGGAAAAGTCGTTGAGAGTGTTCAAAACCATGTCGTTTGCCAGGTTTAGGTTTTGATGCTAACCTCAAAGTGCACTTCTGGTTAAGTATAATGCATAGAGCTCAAGGTGATTTATAGCTTTTGATTCTAAGGCAAATGTTTCGGCCTTTATTTCATAAGGATCAAGGAAGCAAATTTCTCTAGCGTTTGCAAGATGAGTTTCTGGCAAATTGAAGTTTATAATTCTTTTTCTTGTATTTACAAACTAAAAGAACCAGCAGCTGCATTACATTCAAGGGATGCTGACCTCTCAGTATACCTCTTGCCTGCTCCTCTTTAACCTCCCCTAGAGCTTTATCCCTCCACTTAAATCGCTCTCTTTGCCACTTGCCTTCTTGGCAAGGAAGTCCGCCACTTAGTCGGCTTCTCTCAGTTTTAAAAATGGCTACTAATCGACACAAGCTAGGATTTCACTCGAGATCACCTGTTCTATGATAGTGGAGGTTTTTGCAATACTAATGATGTATCCATTGCAGTCAATATGAAGGGTCTCTATATCCTGGAACTATGTCAATTCTCAGTGAAAGAGATGCTTGGAAGTGCGTAGACTTTACTACACTTTTAGTTAGTAGTTTTGCTGGGTCAGTTTATGTTGCTGTTTGCTTGTGTGCATACCCGTCAAGCCTATAACATAGAGATCAGAATTGCTGCACGTACTTTCATCTGACAAATGCACTTAAGTATTGATTTTACATCATTTTACTAAGTTTTTGATCTTCGATGTTCCTTTATTCATCATGTTAACGCATAGAAAACTTCTCATAATTCTTTTTGTTTTCAAAAAGCCCAACCACAGTTTCATATAGGGAAAATTTTCAATGTTCCTGGACGGATTTGGCATCCTGTTAAAATGACAAGCCATATAAGGTTATCAAGCTGAAATACAAAAAAATTGCTTTATTGTCTGGGACATTAATATTCAATGTTGGGCACTGTACTTCAAGTACTTCATTTGGTTCGTGGTTGCATCACTTCTTGTTGTTATGTGCTTTCACCAAAATCGCAGTTATTGTGCCTGAATTATGACCATAGTTTAGGGTGTGATTAACATAATAGAAAGTTGTGGTATATACGTATGTGCTACTTTTATATATCAAATGCGTGTTTAACTTATCTTGGCATTTCATCTTTGCTTATAATCAGTATCAATCAAACCATATCCTATCTTAGTAACTAAACCATGCACAGGGATGACCAACCCAGAACTAAGCTTGAAGCTCCTCGTAGACAAGAGTTCAAAGACTGTGGTCTATGCAGAGGCCGGGAAGGATTTCGTGGACTTCTTGTTTGGACTCCTAGAGCTGCCACTTGGCTCCCTCATGGCACTTATAAATAATTTGGGCAGGACTGCGCCTTCTTCCTTTGCTAAAGTTTATGAGAATGTTCGAAATCTAGACAGCAGCTATTTTGCAACAATTAACACCAAGCACTCCCTCTTGAAACCCAATCTACCCTCTTCAAATGTCAACCACACTCCTCTGTTGCAAGAACTAGCTTACACGAAGCCAGCTTCCTACTGCTCGTACTACGTCAACACCCCCAAGAAAGACGTGGATGGGCATGTTAAAGGATTGGTGACTTACATGGTGATGGATGACCTCTCATTGAAATCACTCTTCTCAACACTTACAAGATCAAAGATGTATCCTGTCTTGAAGAGAAGATTGTGAATGTTGACATTGAAAAGGTACTTTTTTAACACCCTCATCTTGTGTTTTTTCAAAATGAAAGTTTGAAATTGCGCTCTCCTACTTTGATTATGTTAGGGTTTGGAGTTGGTTAAGGCCTCCTTTGAGTCGAACACTGTTTTAACAGACGTGTTTCTTGGTGTGTTACCATCCTGCAAGAAGACTCGTCGAAGTTAGTGGCCAAGTATCCGATGTAAATGGATGACCAGTATGTAGGCATGTTTACGAATTTTCTGTGATCGTCAATATGGAAGTTTGGCTGTCCAAGTTAACTTCTCTCCGGTTTCCTTGTCTCGACATGACGTATCTTTTCCTTTAGAATCTTAAATAATTTGTGCTCCCAGTAGAGCTACGAGTAAGATAATTCTCTGCCCTTATTCCTTCAAGTAGTTAAGATGCACATGCGTTGCACGTTGAAATGTGAGCGAAGTCTCTGTCTCTCTCTTCTCTCTTTTTTTTATAACTCACACGATTAGAGTTGAAATATAATAGCATAGTAACATTTTTCAAGTAAAATAAAATTAGATCATTCCCTGCCTTTTTTTGTCAAATGTCCAAAAATTAATGAACACCTGCCAGATACTTGCTTGTCATTGGTGAAAATTTTAGCTTCTCTCGAGCATTTTTTCATTATCGATGGTTCTTGACTACGGTAATTAGAGCATCATACTGCAGATATGCGTAACTTCAGCCGGTCCGTATTGTATCCCCGTTGCCCTATGGTTACGCAAAAGCTACAAGCAGCAATATCTAACTTTTTAGGTGTAGGCATGTTGTTATAACCTTCGAGAAAAGAAGTTTTCAGATTTCTTTGACATGGCTATTTGTTGGCAAGCGAAATTCATGGCAATTATCATGTAAAGATCTTGGCTCGAAGGCCTTAATTTGATGTGGCCAGACTCGACTATAGTCTTTAACTTGTTGCTTACAATAAATTATGCCATAGTAGCAATATATCCAAAAATTAGCCGTACGAGAAGAAGTTCAAACTATGAGTAAGTCAAAGGCATCCATATAAGTAAGGATCGTGATCCATTGCTAGCGCTAGCACTGTTGCTAGCGCTGTTAGGCCGTCCGCTACATAATGTAGCGGACGATAATTGGCCGTCCGCTACATAATGTAGCGGACGGTGCTAGCGCTAGCAATGGATCACGATCCTATAAGTAATAGTTTCCACCCTCCAAGTTACAACAAAATTCAGGACTGCTAAAACATGATTAGACTTCATCAAGAGCAGTCGCTCTTGGTTTCTTAAGTACCACGGTTCAATAAATAGATGCACGAAGAAGTTTATGACTCTTCATTATATCTAGGGTCGTGATCCATTGCTAGCGCTAGCACGTTGCTAACGCTGTTTTTCCGTCCGCTACATAATGTAGCTCCCACTATATATATATATATATATATATATATATATATATATATAGTGGATGAATGAACACAGGCTATCTTCCTCATCAAGAGTAATTTGTAGCTTAGTGAACACAAACACCTTCCAAAACTAAAAATTATTCGAGCAACTGAGGAGCAAACCCTCAAAAACTTTCTATAATTCTATGAGTAGATTTTTCTTATTACCTCATCAGGTATTCCGAAGCTTTCTTCTTCACTATCTATGTAGATGAACTGCATAGCCTCATTTCTTTAGCTCTAGCATCCAATAGATTTTTGCCATGTCTATCTTATAGAGTGAGTTGATGAGTATATAACTTATGCAGTGTTTGTACCGATACATAAACTCTCACTATTCATACACTATTTATAGCCATAGCCAGTGCAAGTTAATGACTTCTTTTACAAGTTTTAAAAAATCCAAGTTACTCCCTGTGATAAAGAAGATAACTCATGTAAATTGTATTCCTGTTGTTTAGGAACAAATGTAGTTGGTTTTTTTTTTAAGAGGGTAGTTACAGTAGGAAAAGTTATTTGGTAGTTATTTTCTACCTGAATCATTATACTCTGTCGACACATTCATCATTAATCAAATCTAAATTCTGTCTTTGCAGGCGCATTCAATTTCTTTTTGTTTTTAGAGGGTGTTTGGGGTTGATTTTGGGATGGCCAAACCTGATTCAATCTAGATTAAATCAGGTGTGTGTGTGTGTGTGGCAAAAGAGATTACGAGATTTAGTCTGGCCAAAAAAGTTAAAAACTGATTAAATTCATAATCCTAAAAAGTGAGGATTATGAAGTAATCACTTTTTTCATAATCAGGTTTGACCTTTTAATTTACCATCTTATCTCCATATTTTTCAGAAAAAGACATTTCATACCCTTTTAACTATAGCTCCTGAAACCATTTCTCTTTTACGCTAAAACATAGAGAAGGAGCATTCATCAACAGGCCCACCATTTCTGTACGTCTTCTACCTTTTCTTCCTCTAATATGTTCTTCCTCTACTTTTATACCTGCTTTACTTTTACAAATTCAAGAATAACAATAACTAATTCATTGTAATTGTCAATTCCTTCGTTGGTGATTGTAAATATCTACTCTATTTTTATCTTTATTGCCATGCTTGTTCAAATACCTAATTCAAAAATCAACTATATGGGTGAGTGCCTGAGTTCATGTAGGGCACTCGTACAACTTGCAATTGCATTAAACTACCCCGGTTAATACCACTCATCTACCCAAAAACTAGGGTCATGCCTATGGAGAAGACTTCAGCACTTCGTTTTGCACAACCTAGTTTGGAAATAAATTGATGTACTGAAAATAATTTGTATCGTATTTTTTGTGCTTTGAGATTAGTTTCATTTCAAGGTTGGAGTGCTGCACAAATTATTTGCCAGCAAATGGATATTATGTTAACATTACTTCACTAAATAGATATGCTTTCATCTTATATATGCAGTGTCCTTTACGGTCATTTTGTCATATGAAAACTGATTTAATCATCTTCTATCCAAACATTTTTTATAACTTTAAGCTAGTTCACAGCTAATTTTGCCAAACAGTAACTGATTCTGCTTAAAGTAGATTAAGGCTCCGTTTGACACTCTTTTTTTTTTCAGTTTTAAAAATTGAAAAAAAAGGAGCGTTTGGTAACCATTTTTTTTCAATTTAAAAATTTAGTTTTTAAACTGAAGAGTAAAAAAAAAACTCTAAAAACTGTTTTTTTTTTTCACTTTTGGTTTTTTTTTTAGACCACCACCACCACCCTCCCACCACCGGCAGCCACCTCAGGCGACCACCACCGGAGACTGCCGGCCGCCGGCGACCGTCGGCGACCATTGGCAGCCACCACCAGAGACTGCCGGCAGCCACCACCGGCCGCCGGAGACCACCGCCGAAGACTGCCGGCAACCACCTCCGGCCGCCGGCGATTGCCGACAGCCACCTCCGGCCGCTGGCAGCCACCGCCTGAGACTGCCGGCAGCCACCTCCGGCCGCCGGTGACTGCCGGCAGCCACCTTCTGCCGTCGGCCACCACCACCACCACCGTCGACCACAGCTACGCCCCACCACCGCAGCTGCAAATCACAAAAAAAAAAAGTCAAAATAAAAAGGGTTACCAAACACCAAAAAAAAAAACCTAAAAAAAAAGGGGGTTATCAAACACCCACTTGTTTTTATAAAAAAAATAAAATTAAGCTGCTCTTTAAAAACTGAAAACCAAAAAAAAGAATTTGTCAAACGAACCCTAAATCTGATTTTGAAAACTGATTCAGATTTAATCTGAAATCTGTTTTTCAGAATCAATCACAAACGGCCTCTTAGTTATGGTTAAGATGTAGTTTTCATTTTTAGAGAAGTCCTTCTAGAGAGTCAAAAAAGAATCAATGCATTAATCAATTGTAGCATTTTGCCTGCAAATAGATTGTCACGCCCCGATCCAGAGGCGGACCTACACATACTATTTTCAAATATTCCAGCTTACCAGAAATAAAATACCCAAAAATTTACGAAGAACATAACCTTAAAATGATAATCAAAGCTCTAAATGTATCCCAAATGAAAAGCATTTGTATTTATCCTCAAAGTCTAATAAATGCAGCGAAAATCTAATAACAATAGTCACTTCCAAAACATTGGGGTTACCAAAAGCTACTTAATCAAACTATTACAAGTTCTTATTTTCAAGTCACTAAAAAGAGTCTACAATTAAAGAACAATTCTGACTCATGCTTATAGATAACTCCTTTACTGATGTCTCAGCTTAATTACCTGAAATGTGAGGAGAAGGGGGGGGGGGGGGTGAGCACAAAGTCCAGTAAAGATCACACGCACACACCCACAGAATACAACGCAGGTATCCAATAATATATAGCTAAGTCAAAGCGAAACATATGAAAACAAGGTGCAAAGACGATAGTTAATTTTGGCACGACAAATCTCATTACGGGATATTAACCCATCAAAGGTCGAATCAAAGTCAAAAGGTCATAATCAAATAAGTGAACTAATAATCAAAACAATACAATCACGTAACACGTGACTGTAAAGCACGTTAACATAAGCACGCGGAGGTTTTAAGTTCAAAGTTGCATACCGGTAGCAATTGTCATATCATGTCATGGCATCACGTTAACCTAAGCACGTGAAGATTCTAAACATTAGTTCAATTCAAAGGAAGTCCAATGGACATCAAAGAACATAAAAAATATCGAACCCATAAAGTATCAAAACTTCGAATTTCAAGAAGAGTGACTAAGCAATTTAAAAAAATACTCGATATTAGACTCAAATTAAAGAGTACAAAATAACGAATTGAACATAATTTGGGTAACTTTAATCTGAGTTCGTATAGATTTGGAACGGTAAGAATGGCGTCGAGACGGCAACAGGTAAAAAAAAACAAAGGTGGTCACCAATATCATTGTCCACGTGGCAATGTAACCCAAACGGGTTTACACGTCCAAGAGAAGAGAAGCTGCCATGGTTTCTTGCTGTGACAGGTGGATGTATATGACAAATTGACAATAACAAAGAAAGGAAAAGGGTAATGATTACCCATTCAATACATGTGCAAGTGTTTCATTGGCTTTACGGTTCAAAATTCACAGAAATAAATGGAATACTGTGAAGAGAGGCAGTAACAAAACGAAAGACAACTCATACGGTTTAACGATCTTCCTGATGGGGCCCAAAAATTTTATCGTAAGAAGCAGCCATATGACACAAAATAAAATTAAAGTACTTGGAGGATTTACCAGCAACGACTTACACAATATTAAGTCGAAGGGATTTTACACATATGTCGTCAAACAGCAAACCCAGACCCAAGAATCATCCAAGACTATTATATATTGATGACTAGATGCTTAATCATAAGCGAAGAGGTACGATGAATGTAACCCTTACCTCAAATCTATGTAATAGTCTTTATTAAATTGCGATTGCTTCCGAAAACCTCTAAACCTAGATATTATAATTAACCCACTTACGTTAAAATTTTAACAACCACAATTCTAATATCATCAAATTCATCCTTATAATCAAAACTGAGTTCAAGAATCTTACCAATTTTGCATAGAAGATTGCAATCCTCCAAAACTCTAGTTTTCTCCTTCTTCTATTTCTCTGTAACCAAAATTGAATATATCGTAAACAGACTTGGCTAGCCCTTAAAAGTCCCTAAGATTGGTAAATAATTAAAACACCCCTAAATATTCATTAATTATTTCAAAATATCCCAAAAATAATTAAATTTGCAAAGATGCCTTAAACATAATAATAATAATAATTTAATTACTAGTTATTTTGGGGTCTTACTGTGAGTTTTCTATCGAGCGCAGACATTGACATGACCAATTGGATCCTTTTAGTCTGAAAGTGAAAATGCCAATACTAGATTTCATTTGGAAATATGTTTCCAAATCATTCGTTTTTCCTTGGAATTTAAGAGCCGACTTAATTCTAGGTTAATTTAGTGAGAGGCTATACCTTAGCGTATTTGGCCCTAGTTTTGACAAATTGTTTGTACTTTAATCTTGTCGGGATGTTACGCTAACCGATTTAAAATTTTTAGAGATGATCTACTAATGACTTGCATAAACGCAATCATGACTAGATTATTCTATTAACTGTTTTCATAGCGGCTTCTAATGAATTATAGAAGTTTGAAGATGAAATTAAGAGTGACATGGGTCTATACAACTTTGTTTTATCCTCCAGATGAAAAGGAGAATGTTTGGAGATGATTTTTGAAACCTAATATATATATATATATATATATATATATATATATATATATATATATATATATAGGGAGCTGATCCATTGATAGCGCTAGCAAAATGGGATATTTGCTAGCGCGATCTGGACCGTCCATCCCGAAAGATGGACGGCCCAGATCTTTTTTTTGCGTTTTTTTTAAGTCCGTCCGCTACATTATGTAGCGGACAATTTTTTGACAAAAATACCCTTTGTGCCCATCCGCTACATTATGTAGCGGACTATCGAGACTACTGTTCTGACTTTTTTTTAAATCCGTCCGCTACATTATGTAGCGGATAATTTTTTGATAAAAATACTCTCTGAAAACTTGTCCGCTACATAATGTAGCGGACTTTCTGACTATCTCTTTCTCTGTCCTTTCTTTCTCATTTCTGTTCTGACTATCTCTCAATCTCTCTCTCTCGCTGTCCCCACTCCACTCCCCCATTCCTCCTTTGCTTCTTCTTCAGACGAATCGGACGAATTGGACGTGTGGAGCTCGGTCGGCTACGGCGTCATCTCGCCGGACTACAGGAAACCGGTGGTGAGTTCGAGGAAGAAGCCGCTGGCGGCGGCGAAGAGGGCTGAGGCGGTGGTCGGGGGGACGGCGTCGTCGCTGCCGGTGAACATACCAGATTGCGGTGAAGGGGTTAAGTTCGGCGTCGTCGTCGTTTTTGTTGTTGGCTTTTGTGATTGGATTAAGTTTGGCTGCTGACTTTGTTGCCACGGATAAGATTTTCTTGGACTGTGGGGGTTCTGGAGATTCTACCGATACTGATGGTCGGAAATGGACCACGGATATTGGGTCAAAGTTTGCTTTGGCGGGTGCAAGGTCGTCGACATCCTCTGCCGCTACTCAAAAGCCTTCTGTCCCTGAGGTCCCTTACTTGACTGCTAGAATTTTTGAATCGGAGTTCACGTATAGTTTCCCTGTGACGTCTGGACGCAAGTTTGTCCGTCTGTACTTTTACCCAGCATCTTATGCTGGACTGAATGCGTCTGATGCTGTGTTTTTTGTGGCTGCTGGAACTTATACCCTTCTGAAGAACTTCAGTGCGGCACAAACTGCTGAAGCTCTGAATTACGATTATATGGTTAAGGAGTATTCGGTCAATGTGGCATCCGGGTAGTTCAGGAAACAGGGAACCAGGAGCGGATTTACAATCTCGCCGACGAAGAAGAAGGCAGCAATATGGAAGGAGCCTGTCGCGAGGAAGAAGGCAGTGACGGAAGGTGTTCTGCCAGGAGTGACGAGGTCGGCGAATACACCTACCCATTTGATTCAGACTCGCTGGGGAGAGAGAGAGAGAGATGAGAAAATTAGTCCGCTACATTATGTAGCGGATGAGAGAGAGAGAGAAAGAAAAAAAAGTCAGAACATTAATGAAAGAAAGAGAAGAAAAGTCTGAAAACTTGTCCGCTACATTATGTAGCGGACAGACCCGGAGGGTATTATTGTCAAAAAAATGCAAAAAATTGTCCGCTACATAATGTAGCGGACGGACTTAAAAAAAACGCAAAAAAAAGATCTGGGCCGTCCATCTTTCGGGATGGACGGTCCAGATCGCGCTAGCAAATACCCCATTTTGCTAGCGCTATCAATGGATCAGCTCCCATATATATATATATATATATATATATATATATATATATATATATATATATATATATATATGTGTGTGTGTGTGTGTGTGAAAGCTGAAACTGGAAAAAAGTGGTTGCATCGCCGCATATGTGGGCAATTTTTTAGCTCGTCACATGAACTTTCTTATTTTAACTTTTTGAAAGTATTTTTAAATTTATTCCCCTTTGTAATAATAATCTGGGTTCCTTTCTCTTTTTTTTTCTCCATCTCTCTTACTCAATTTGATTTGAACTCCTTTTTGTCATTTAAAATATAACCAATTAAACATATTTTATATTTCTCTCTCTTCTTTATCAACATGTCTTATTTGAAAAAAATTATTTATATCTTTGCAATTTCATTAATTCCTAAGATTTGCCAAATCTAATTCTTTATGTATTCCTTTTAATCTTAAAATTTTCTATTGTTTAGAGAATCCTAATATTCTATATTAGCTTTTTTCTCTAATTAAGATAATCTCCCTTCTTTTATTTTCAATCACTTATTACATATCTTTACTCTTTTCTTGGTGACTTTGTTTTATTATAGTTATAATAATAATAATAATAATAATAATAATAATAATAATAATAATAATAATTATTATTATTATTATTATTATTATTATTATTGTTATTAGTTGGGACAAATTATTTCTATCATTTTGTATAGTATTTTTCATCTTCATTTGTTGCTAGAAGCTAGTAATCATTACTCAAATTCATTTTTAACAACAAAAATTAGTAGGAAAACTTATATAAAAAGGTGAAATAATTTTTTAAATATTTTTTGTCACTAACAATTTTGTTAAATATTATTATTAGGCATATAAGTACAAGATCCTCAATTAGTACTTTAGCAGTTGTTAGTCTCGTATACAACGCACGTAATCAAAACTAATTAGATTTATGAAAGATGAGGACGAACGACTGATCGTCATGGCCGGCATGCCAATAATGACAAAACCTTTTGACTATTTGCATTCATCATATGTGGAGGAATCCCAAGCTAATGAAGTTGAGCTTTTTTGAAAAATAAGTTTTCCTGCCATCTTTAGGAATAACTTTCAAAATGAATGCACACCCCATTTCATCAACGAATTTGGTTCAAAAAGCTGATGAAAGGAGTGACATAATTGGAAGGCACGATTTTATTTCGGAGATGGTCAAATTAGTTGAATCATATGACTTGTTACGAGAAGAAATGAATAGATTTGAACTTGATGCTAGCCAGTATGCTAAAAACTATGATTTTGTACCAAAAAGGGCAGAAGAAATTGAATAGTCATGTCCATTCTTACCTCAGATCGATATGTCAAAAAGGAATATAATTGATATGACTGGGGGGTACGTTTGCAATCCTATTAATATGGTTGAAAGCAAAAAAAGTCTTTTTTACACGGTGTGCATAGCGAGCCCATTGTGGTTATCGATTCAGAACTCTATACTATTAATGAATTTGAAACTTTTGACACCATGAATATGATGAAAATGTACTGTGGGAAACCGGTTGGTGTTACGTACTTTGGAGAAAGATACCACATCTGGATTTGTGGAAGGCACCAAGGTAAAGTTGTGATACAATGGTTGTCCAGAATTGCATATGTAATTAAGAATTCTTTGCTTTTCTTATTCTCAATGCATGTTGAAATTAAAAAAAAAATGTCAATCGATTCGCATATCAGTAGCTATTTTATATCTTGACTTACTTAGTGACTTGGCCAAAATGGCCATCGTTTGTTTAATGACTTGGCCAACTATGTTCATAATATTATTTATTATATTGCATTATATCTTATGCTAGCCAAAAGAAGTGCATTAAGCCAAGGGTGTTAGATGTCTTGTGAAAACCCTCAAGAAGTTAAGATTCTAGAACTCTTAACTTGAGTGCCAAAATCTAAAATTATGCTTCGATCAGTCATTTTCTTGAGGAGAATTTATATAATTTTTGTTTATCAAGAAATAGCTCTTTACAAATTTTAAGTATCGTTTGCTTAAGTCAGGGGCCAATGCTTTTACAAGCAACTAAATTTTCACTACTGATAGATACTATTTGTAGCCACTAAAAGAAAATGATTATCTTTAACTAAATGTTACTAAATAACATTAAGTTTTTATTATTATTTGCAAAAAAAAAAAGATGACGATGGATGCAAACTTAAAACTGGAAGTTGTTTTCTAATACGAAGAAGATAACATATGTAAAAAGGAAAAACTTTTGTGTTGCCATGTCATAGGAAATTTTTTTTATTGCATAATAGTAGAAAGATCATTATGCCCTTATATCTCTTCCAAATGCATTAACTCATTAAGAGTAATTACGAAATATCCATGCTAAATTTTAAGAACCCTAAAATTTCACTATCATCTTCGGCAGTCACCAGCACCGGCAGCAATAGCCACGATGCACGACAGCGACGGTGAAAGCTGCGACGCACAACACTGGCGGCTACTAAGAGCGATGGCTGCAAATGACTGCCCATCCCCCCATATTGTCCTTGAATCCCACCGGTGGTTCATTAGATCTCGTTGTTTGTTGCTACTGGCAGTGGGTAGCTACATCGGAATGGGCTGCAATTTGTGAGGTGTTACGGTGGTGGGGACTATGGCCGTGTGGGCGGTCATGGTGGGTGGGGGGATGATGGGGCACTATTGTGGTGCGTAGGACGATGATCTTGGGTTGCTGACGCGATGGTGGTGGCAGTTGGGGGCTGGTGGTGATAGCTGTGATGAGGTTGGTGGCAGCGGCAGCGGAGGCTGGGGTATGATGGTAGAGGCTAGGGGAGAAAGAGATGAATATTAGGATTATGAGCTTTAGACAAAATAACTATTTTGCCCTTAATGAAATAATACATGAGAGTTTTAAAGAAGGGTATAATTGTCCTTTATGTTAATTTCCATAGAAGATCTTTCTATGGCATAGCACATAGAAGTCTTCCCCTATCTAAAATAGGGTCCTTTTATTTAGGGATAAATGTACTTAGGTATTTTCTAGAGAGTAGATACTTTAAGAAAGGTTATTTTTCAGGAAAAGTTATCTTCTAAGAGAAGTTATTTTGGTACTTATATTCTATATTTTCTTGTACGTGAGTTCTTTGACTCGGTCAACACAGTCATAATTAATCAAATCAAGATTCTTTATTTTTGTGGGCACATTCTTTGTGTTTTTAGTCATAATTAAGATTTAGTTTACACTTTTAATTAAAGAAGTGATCAGAAAGAGGCAAAAATAGATCCACGCATTGAACGAATTATAGCATTTTGCATGCAAATTAATTATGACTTTTCTACACGAGGGCAAACACATAGAAAGCAACTTTGAGGGCAAGCATTTAGTAGTTACAATCCTTGAAGCTCTCTTTGCTATGGGACCTTAGATATCTGATTGGATGTCTCTTATTAGTTCGAACTGTTCAGATGCAGAAGTTCAAAATAAATGCATAACATAACTAAAATTGGTAATTTAATATGCATCGCAATCAATGTACCGGAAGCGGTCAAGAACAAATTCGAACTGTTCAACAAGCAAAGGCTTCTTGAACTGCAAACCACCAATCAAATGGAGCAACCTTAGATTGCAAATTTTTGAAATGAACCAAAAAAAATAATAAAAATCATTGCATGTCAGTTTGGTCTAGGATTGAAATCTTTAGGGCCTCCTAAATTATCTTTATTTTTTTCTAAGCAAATGATGGACTACTTAGCTGGACTGGACAGGACTAGACTGGTTGGCAGGACTAGACTGGTTGGTCTAGGATTGAAATTGACTAAATCAACCTGAACTTAATCAGGCGAAAACTTAAAATAATGTGCATAAGTATCGGGCAACCATACTTTTTATATAGCATAAATAATTGGCTGCCTTGATTCTCATCAACAATGCTTGGGGCTTATATAAGTAACCATAACTAGGCAAGTTTAAGTAAAAGTTTAGGGGTAAATAAAGGTAGGAATGATGTCCTAGTGAATTCAAATTTTCAATAAGTTATTTTTAATGATATCCTTAGGGTTCGTTTGATAATTTTTTTTTTATTTTCAGTTTTTAAAGAGCAATTTTTTAAAAAGCAGCTTAATTTTTTTTTTTTATAAAAATAAGTGGGTGTTTGATTACCCTTTTTTTCTTAGGTTTTTTTTTGGTGTTTGGTAACCCTTTTTATTTTGACTTTTTTTTTTGGTGGTTTGCGGTGGCGGTGGTGGGGCGTAGCTGTGGTCGACGGTGGTGGTGGTGGTGGCCGACGGCAGAAGGTGGCTGCCGGCAGTCTCTGGAGGTGGCTGCCGGCAGTCTCTGGCGGCCGGCAGTCTCCGACGGTGGTCGCCTGAGGTGGCTGCCAGTGGTGGGAGGGTGGTGGTGGTGGTGGTCTAAAAAAAAAAACCAAAAGTGAAAAAAAACTAGTTTTTAGAGTTTTTTTTTTTACTCTTAAGTTTAAAAACTGATTTTTTAAATTGAAAAAAAAATGATTATCAAATGCTCCTTTTTTTTCAATTTTTAAAACTGAAAAAAAAGAGGCAAAAAAAGAGTGTCAAACGGAGCCTTAGTTCTTTCATCTCTGGCATAGAATGAGATGGTCAAAGAGTGTAGAACTTTTCAAAAAAAGAACAACTTCTCCTTGCATTAGGCCTATCAAGTCCTTTTGTTCAACTTATTTTTTGGCATTCTCTTCTCGACAGACTTCATGTATGCAGCTCTCTTCGTCGGTTAGATATTAATACTAGTAATCTTTGTGCAGTTTGTGATAATAATAACATTAGAGCCATTTGACTTCACATTTTAGAATGTCCTTGCCTTGCCTCAGTTTGGTCGACCCTCTCTATAGCCTTTCCCTAAGCTAAGTTGATGATTTGGCTTCTCAACTGCTCTCCTTTTTATCCATTAAATTCAATTCCCCCTCATGACATATTAGTCACAACTTTATGGTTTTGTTTGGAAACATAGAAATATCAAACTAGTATTAAATCCTCTTCCAAACTTTGGCGATAATTGGTGTTATCTCAACTTATTTAAACAAATCTAGTCTTTCTTCTACTGGGGTAACGTTAAGGTAAACGTCAAGAAATCTAGTGTTTCGTACAATGATATCGTCCGTACCAAATCTTATACACTTATTGCAGTTGCATCGATCCTTTATCACTTGCATATATGGCTTGGATGTCAATGTGATGAAGGTCGTATTAGGCTGGCATTGGTATTATTGCTACATATAAAAGCAACCATTCGATCCATGTCAACGAAGCAACATATTTTACAATGTTCAGTCTGATTCTTGCTATCCCACTTTTCGAAGCTCTTACATAGATTTGTTTTCATCATCCTGTTATCTACACCGACTTGCATTACCTTTTTTCACAACAGAATGCCGGTAATTGTAAGCATCTTAACAAGCTACAATTCTTTTTGATATACACTTGGCTTCTTTGGACTTCCATAGCAGCAGCTAGCGTGCCAAGAATTATAAAATCTCATTTGCCTTAGGTGGATACCTTGCAACAAGAATTTGCTTAGCTGATGCTGACATCAACATCCTTTATGATTAATCCCAAGGGGTTGGCCTGGTGGTCAAGGAGGTATGCTCCCGACCTTGACTTCCTGAGTTCAAATCTTGAGGCCAGTACCCGAAAGTATAATATTTCTCTGAATGCATCAGGCCGATGTAGGGAGTGCGCCTTTAAGATCGAGCCGGGAGGGAATTTAGTCTCGGTTGACGCTAAACCTAGCCCAAGGACATCCCTTACCGTTCAACGAAAGGAAAAAAAAAACATCCTCTATGATTCGCCGACCAGAAGCACTAAGGGTGTATTTGGATATAGGATTTGAACTGGAGATTTGACTTTAGTAAGGTACTTGTAAATCACTTGGACAAAATATCTTATTTGGATAGTTCAAAAGGGCATTTTTAAAATTTTGAAGGATTTGAACTGGTTATTTGTCAAATTCATTCCAATCAGTAATTTACAAACCCACAATAACTAGTTCCTTATATTTTAGGAATTTTACCTCCCACCTTTTTTAATAACTTTTTGCTTTCTTTCTTCAAAATAAGATATTTCAAAATGATAGAATTTATAAATTAAGGGATTTCGAAATGAGGGCATTTAGAAATACCCAGTATTTCAAAATCCCATATCCAAATACACCCCAAGGTTCCTATTATAGTTTTGCTATCATGTCTTTTAATTCTAATGAAATAAATATGTTTGGGTGGGCCTCTTTATGCACCTTTTTCATTCAATCATTTTCGGTTAAACTCTCCATGCTCCCTCAAATATCTAACGATCGTGACAAAATCCACTACGTTAAGGTGGGATCACCTCTGTTCATTATATATACGAGTGATCATGGCACACGCGATGCGTGTGCAAGAATAAAATTAATAGTGTAAATTCTGTTAAAATGTAAATTTGTAAATTTAAACATATTTTTATGGGTAGTTAGTTACCAATTAAGATCTTTATTTTGTCAATTTTTATAATTTTTCTTGGAATGCCACTTGTCACCACTATAAGTAAGTAGTTATGTAACACCCAAAAAGGTGTTTTACGATTTTATCCTCATTTTGGACACGTGTCAGCACCACAAACACTCTAAATATAACACCAAAAGGATATGACACCAAAAAATGTCTTCTCATTATATATAGTATAGATATATAAATAAATAAATAGAGTCCAATGTCAAGCGAGGGCCCTCCACCCACAACATGCATTTTGAAGTTGGGTTTGGTACAGCCGACCTTACCAATTTGGCTTGTACTTCACATATAGAAGCACTACAAGAAAAACGGCCCATGGCGACCACATTTAGCTGTTGCTAGGTGAGGCAGTCACCAAGTTTACGTCGATTCTGGTGGGGTCATCAAAATAGCTGGCACGAAAACTAGCGACCACTATTAAGCGACTGCCATAAAAGTTCAGCCACTCCATTTTGAGACTGTCGTTCGGTCTCTAAATTTAACATATGAATTTGGGATACATCCCTCTTTCACTTACCTCTCTAATTTTCACATTTTCTTTTATTTCCCATTATCTTTTTTTTTCTTTCTTCCCTCCATCTCCTTCCTTTCCGCCACCTTTGCTTATGATATGTTGTGATCAAGGTGCTTAATCTAGCATATCACAAGCATAATTCTATACATTTTCAACTATGCAAATTGACTATTTTCCCAAGTTTTTTGTTTATGTCAAATTTTAAGATTTCACAATTAATGCCATTGGCTCATAATTAGAGCATGAAAATTTCTAAAGATTGAAATGGATTTTCAGCCTTAACTCATTGGTTAGTCCTTTAACAAAAATATAAGCAATGATTTTCAGCCTTTACTCCATATGGCACGCTTTCTATGATTAGTTAGTCTATAAAATTGTCACGAGATAAGGCGGCATAAATGTCGAGCTTATTTGATATCTGCAGTTACCGTGAAAAGGTAGAAGAATTTGTCAAATGATTTTTTCTATAAATAACTAAAATCTGAAAGTCAGTTTTTGAATTACGGTTTTTGTTTCTTTTCATGTTGGCTCTCATTCTTGCTGTTCCAATGAGGCAGACTTGTTATCTTCCTCGAACATGTAATACTAATTAGTTTTTGGTTGTGTCTTCGGCATACGTAAAATCTAAACTTCCAATCAATGTTACGCTATAGAGCAACTGCTTATACATTAAGGAATGATTAGGCCACATTAAATAAAGTTGTAAGGCTTGCTTGTGGCTTTTGGAGCTCATCAATGGGAGTATGAGACGCCTGGAGTCTACACATGAATAAGCCGGCAACTCTGCTATCATGTTATTGATTTGGGTGGGAATTCCAATGTGTCCTTAGTAGCGTATAAATTGCCCGGTTCATACAGGGTTGTTTGTGTTCCCAAACTTCTGAGCTACTTTTGTACGGTACTTGATGACACGGTGGCTCAAAGGTGCGTGTAAGGGTTCTTAGAGAGTTTTCTCTTCCATGACGTAGTTGAAACAAAAAATGTCTGTATATTTCTGTTTCAATATGGTATCAGAGTTAAGCCTTGTCACCCCATTCGATTTAAACAGGACCACCTCTTATTCAAGAGGCACCTCTTGTTCTCACGCTTCGCGTGAGAGCGGGTGCCAAGTCCCATATTGAAATACACGAGGTTTGAGATTGACTGGTGGGCTTCTCCAACTCTTAAGCATGTTTTCGAGTTGGACACTAGGTTCAACAGAAGCCACTTTAATTGAGCAAGTGAACCATCTTTCAAAAGATCCTCGACCTTCCCTATGTCTTTCATGTTTTCTGTTCCAAACCTCGATGTAGGGTTACCACATCCAACCCCTCTGTGAGCAGCACCAACAAGTTTTAATCAGCACTACAGGTAGTCTGGCCAGCTCTTCCACCACCAAGATTTAATAATACTTGGCTTTATTTTGGAGTCAAACAATATGGAGGTCACAAAGCTGTCATGACCCAAACCCACGGGTGAGCCCGTGAATAGGTCCTTGACGGGCCGCAGGCCCTTTGAACTTTCACCAAGGGCTCTGCCAAGCCTTACCTCAAGCTGTACTTATAAATCAATTCAACTACTAAATTCTACACAATAAAATTTGCTACTAAGAGCCTTACTTAGAAATTCCTTAATAATTGAATCAAAACATTTGATTACATGTCGCCGATAATTATGAAGCATTTGAAGAGATCTAAGCTGGCGCCCTTCCCTCGCGTTGCTCGTAGGGATCTGCCTCTTTTAGACCATCACCTGAAAAATAAAATAATGAACGAGAGCCAAGCAAGTACGCATACCATGTTCCTAAAATAAGTTTTGGGTTTTAGTAAACATGCCATAGATTCTTCGTTTCAAAACTGGTAATGATTCCATCGGAGTTACTATACATACATAGACTTTAATATGCAAATCATGCTTGCATAAAAAACTTCCAAAACGATTGTATGACGATTCCACAATGGTATTTAACATCGAATGAAACCTCAACTCACTTTTTTATGGTATGTTGCGGTCAGCGTTTGGTCCCACTGATTAGGACCCAAAATCTCTCCTTCACCCGGAATAAATAATATTGTGGACGCAGGGGCGAACCACGATGCAACAGTACTGTGCGCAAATGTATGGTCCTATTGACCAGGACCCAAAATCCACTTTTTTCCGTAGATATGGGGCACAACAACCAATATTAACATCTCAATACTGTACCATGATTCACACAGAGTTCTTAAAGCAACAAATACATACCATGGTAGTTTTAAGTCAATTTCTCATCAACCAATTTCACAAAGCAAAAGTAAATATTTTAAAACTTTATTTGGTAAAGTCATGTATACACATACATATATATTGGAAAATAAGTTGCACGAATGAACATGGCATGAGTACTTACCTGACTCGACAACCGATTCTGCTACTTGCTCAAAAGGCGGTCCTAACTCTTGGCTATCAAAACATAAACAATACCAAAGCATACAGGTGTTAAATCCCGACTCTTAATCATGCCTGACTGTTAAATTTCTCTCAAGTGAATGAAATTACCAAAATATTCCTAGGTTTGTGTAAAATTACGAAACTATCCCTCTCGTACTTAAATTATCAAAACAGTCTTTCCGTAAGTAAAATCACTAACGTAATCTAACCCTATGTGAATTTACTCAAAAATATCTTTTACAGGTAAAATTATCAAAATACCCCATTTGGGGTGGCAAGTTACCAAAATACCCATATAGGGTTCTTGATTTCGGAAAAATCTCAAAAATATCTTATAACACTATTTTAAGCATCTTGAAGTCCTTTTTTGGGTTAAAAAGTACTTTAAAAAATTTTGGTCCTAAAATTCCGAACCGCTGTTCGGACATAGTGTTAAGATGTTAGTTTTGTAAAAAATACCTATCAGCCTCAGGATGGCCCGAAATTTAGCATATAAAACATATCAGTAAAATAATATTTTTCTAAAATGTTTAGATTAAAATAACTTAATTTAGTATGCTAGTTAATTCGAGAATTCCGTCTAATCGATACCCCAATCTAGCGTCCTTTGCGTGTACCAAAAATTCTTAAAAAATTCCAGAGCGTACGTCTCGTAAAAATAATGGGGGTCACTGTTTTGGATTTTATCTAATTTTTGCCTTAACTATTTATAAAAATTCGTGAAACAAACTGCCTAAAGTAAGTCTGTTTTTAGCGACGATTACACTTATTATGTAGATTTGAACACACGCTAACACACCTTTTTCACACACAGTCGTCCTCTACCTCTCTCTCCTTCACTGCCCAAGCAGATGGCTGCTCCAACTCACACATACACCCATTAATTTGTCCTCAACACACTAAAAAACATTTACATGGATTAACTGACACTCACTAACATAATTTAAACACAATTACACCTAGTTACACCAACCCATACACACAGATTATCACATATCCACACACCCGCACACCCTCTTAAGAACATGCACACTGCACAGTGAGTTATACACACTGAAATTATCCAAACTAAAAAGGAAGATAACCTTTTTTTTTTAGATAATCCCTCAAACTTTCTCCTCTTTCCTCTCTCCTTCTTTCTTCCTGTATTCTTCTCCCGTCGAAGCTTTGTCCTCTATTTCTTTCTTCTCTGTTCATCGTTTCTTCTTCTTTATTTTCCTTATTTTCACTTTCTTCATTGTTTCCTTATCCTTCCATTTGTTTACAATATACTTTCATTAGTCATCCACAAAAAGCAAGAGGTGGCATTTTCTTACACCAATTTTTCTAAAAAATTGACACATAAGGCATAACTTTCAACAATTGTAAAATACCCCCTCAAATTTCTAAAATTGCAAAAGTTTTGTATAATTGCATTCAAGCCCCAAAGTCATTCTAATCATTCTCAATTTGATTAAACATCACTGAAAATATATACTAACATTCATTTTATTATTTTTAATCTTAAAACCATAATTACATTTATGCCCCTAAAAATTTTCAAATTACTAAAATGCCCCCAGAATTACAAAAATTATATTTTTGTCTAAAATTCTTTTAAGCTTCGATACTCTACTAGTACTCGAGCATTGCCCAAAATTAAAGAAGTTTATTTTTTGGAGCACAAATGGTTATTTTAACCAGCTACCAAAGTTCGGGGTATTACACAGGCTCTAGCCTTCCCTTCATATGTTTCCACCTAAAAAAAAAAAACGTTCATGAGAATAGAGGGAAACAATTTCTATCCTAACTAGTTTAGGTGATAGACAATTCTTTCCTAGCTCACTATTCTTTTAATGGCTCTTATTTGGTTTCACAAGGTATGATGATTGATTCAAATGAAATCTCTACCCACCTCGTCTCCTATAAAAAGAGAAGTTTGCCAAATGTTTACAATGCACACCAATCACCAACATCGAGAAGTATTTAGCCATTGAGAGTTAAATGCAGTGAGTTAGCCACTAAAAACTAAAAAGGGTGTTAGGCATTTAGAACTTATGATTGTAGCTCAAATGCTAGCAGAGTGTAAAGTGCTTAGTGAGTGAGAAAAATCACAGATAATTTGTTTTCAACTGAGAGAAAAATAGTGAGGTGAGTTTTGGGGGTGCTAGGAATTGAGTTTGAGTAACTGAGTGAAAGTTTCCTTATAACTTCTCCACTTTATAGTACAACATTATCGTTGTCTTCGTGTGAACGTTGGCAGCAGGCCGAACTAAGTTAAATATCCGTGTTCATATTTTTGTGCGTGACAGTTTTATATTTTCTCTTCTTCTTGTTTTACTAGTTGTACTTGTTTTAGGGATTTAAATCCCAATAAACTCTCATTTTTTCATGCAGTGAGTACAAGATAGACACAACATGAAGAGTCTGGGGCAGCTAGCTTACAAAAAATACTATGGGCATTATGAGAACAGGCCAAACCAACCTGCGAAATAAACATGAATTCTACTAACCAAACCACCGTATGCTTATTAGTTGGTTTCATTTTATGGCTGTTAGTTGGTTTCAAATACTGAGTTGTGTTGTTGAACTAGATAACAATGATACATATATATTTTTCTTTAATACATTGGCAGTTTCTTTGAGTTTGATCATTAATTTTTTTGGTTTCATCCAGCGTGGACTTGTGCTTAGCACTGGTGATTCTCAAGGTGGTGAGAACAATGTTGGACCTAGTGCGCCTTCAACAACCCGCTGGTGATTCTCAAAATGGTGAAAATAATGTTGGACCTAGTGCGCCTTCAACATCCCGTGAAGAAATTTACAACCTTGGCACTTCCTTGCCTGAAAATGCTGCTCATGACACGAAGGTTATTGATTCGTAGGGTTTCAGGAGTAGTTACTGTCTTAGTTGATCCTAGTCTAGGTGTTTAACTCAATACTACTTGATCCATTTCTTTATTTATTTGGTTTATAAGAGAATTGCATTGATAATAGAAAAGAGTATCCGGCCTTAGGGCTATACAAAGAGTTACATAATTAATACAACACGGTTAGGTTATACATGCCTAAAAGAAGCAAAGCACATCACACATATCTATGAGAAAAAACATCACAACAAAACAAAAGAGGCTATCTCCACGCTCTGTCATCAAACCAGTCTTGGTAGACGGTAGTACGGGCCTGACAAGCAAACCTAGCAAGGGAATGTGCTTCCTTCAAAAGATGGCGATTCACCTTATCAATGCTGAAATGATGGTAGTCAGTTACAATATAACAAAAATCATAGTTGATGGGGGCCACCGTATCTAAAATATCCTCAGATCCTGTCATCTGATTAAGAAGAAAACAAGACTCAGTTAGAACTCTTATGAGAAAAAGCATCACAGCAAAACAAAAGAGGCTATCTCCACGCTCTGTCATCAACCCAGTCTTGATAGACGGTAGTATGGGCTTCACATGCAAACCTAGCAAGAGAATGTGCATGACAGAGAGTTGATGTTTTAAGTATTATTTTGGACGTGATTGTTAATGAAATGAAAAAGTTATGCAAAGCTTCATTTTGTGAGTTTCAGAATCAATTATGTGACTTAGTTTCATTTCATGGTATAATGATTAAAATACGATAACACATTAGCTATCGCTACAATGGTCGCTAAAAAATAATTGTTTAAAGTAAATTAGACTGCCAAAAAATCATTGGTGATCGCTACAGTGGGCGCTTGACTGCTCGACACGGTTTCAAAAAATAATTGATTTTAAGTAATTGAATTGACCAAAAAATTTAGCAACCGCCAGAGTAGTCAACACGGTCGTGAAAGCTAGCGATTGAATGTTCCTTGCATTCACTAACATTTAGCTATCTGGTCTATAGCAATTGCATGAGCAATCGTTATTTCCAGTCGCTAATCTCATTTAGCAACCGCCGCCTTACACAAATCCTAGCAAACGAATCCTAGTAAATGCCCTTCACAGCCGCCTTACCAAGCGTAAGCATCGTGGGGCGGCCGTGGTCTCCAGCTTAGCTACAAATTTGAACATTTTAGGGTTGTATTTTGCTTTTGTAATCATTTGTGGGGTTTGGCATAGTTTGGTTTGAGGTCGATTTTGTGGTTTCAAGGTGGCAACGCGGGCTATGGTGACTAATCAACAGAACTATATTGGTCTTATAAGGGTAATGTCAACGGCTACTAGAAGGCCACCAGTTATGGATCGAATATTGTCTCGCAGATTTGCTTGTTCCAATCCCAATTGATCAATACATCTAGGACTCAGGTACATACCAACAGTTCGATCTACGACCGCCTTTTTTAGGTCCCCGAGATCGATCTTTACAAGTTATAATTTGGAATATTAGTGATAAAGGCCGATGCCTTATGGATTTTCCTGCCTCTTCTACACTGTTCTAGTCATTATTTTTTGGGGCTTTGGGGCTATGTGGTAAAGTGTTTGCAGTAGATGTTCGCTTGGCGGCATGTTGGAGGGATCTTTGGCTACCCATGGCTCATAGTTTTTTGCTGACACGAGGTACTGTTGTTTTAGTAACTGTTTATGATGTTATTATTTTTTTTTTGGCTAATCTTTTTATGGAGTTCTATAAAGGATCAAGAGTTATTAAAATAATAAATTATGTGATATAATATGCCGTCTACAAACTTCGGACCTAAATGATGTTATTTTTCCTTGTGTCTTGCCCATTGTCAAAAAGAAATAGAAAAAGAAAAAGAAAAAAAAACTTAAGCAGAGTGTAAGAGAGCAAGCAAATCACGTGACAATAAAATTGGGCCCACAAGAAAGCATCCCAACCGTAGAATCTGGAAAACACCATCAGATGATGTGATCACACAATTTGTTGAACCCTACTGTCACCAAATCGTGATTCTACCGTTATTTTGTTACCAAAATCGCTCGGCCAGATTCACCAACACCTAGGTTAAGGGTTTGCTCCTCCGCCAACGCACCCGAAATGGGGAAAACAGTGAAGAAGCTGAAATCAGTCAAATCCGTCCTAGAAAACGACGATCAAGAAGAAGAACTCAAGCAAGTAAAGCCATTGATTAGCGACGACGACGATGAGGAGGCCAACGAAGATTTGAGCTTGAAAATCGTACAGAAGGCAATGTTACGCTCTTGTAGTACGAGTGCAAGCGACGCCGTTCCGGGCCAGTCAGAAGCCGAGGCTGTTTCAGATCTGAAGGACGACAAGAAGAAGAAAAATGTTAAGATAGTGAAGCGGATAGTCAGGAGAATAGTCAAGAAGAAGAAGGTCGAAGCCCAAGACGACGCCGTAAGCACCCGCCTTAATATAATTAGAAAGGCACTATCTTTTCGTTTTCACGATTTTAGTGAACACTCTGTTTGGTTGTTCGGATTGGTTATAAAAAATAGGGAAGATAAGAAACTGGGTATTTGAATTTTGTGCTGTTAATTTTAGTTCTTTTCCCTTGGTTTCAAAACTTGAACATCTGTCTTTTCACCCTATGACACTACATTAGCAACAGAATATTAATCTTGTAGCGGCAGTTTGGTGGGTGAAAAAGCATAATAGGGTGCGAAATTAGACACTTCCTCTAGAATATTATGCTGTGAATTTTACAAATTTTTGCGTACCTCTTAAATATGACCAAGGCAAACTATACTTGAGGGAAATACTATACGCATATTTTCAGTTTGCTTAAAGTGTGTTATTCCAAAACTTTTTTGAGGGAAAGGTAGCAGTACTGTAAGTTATTTGTCCTGGGATTTTATTCGCTTGAGAAGAATTTTCTTATCTAAAGAAGAAACACCCCAAGCCCTTTCCTGTAAGCAGTACTATAATGCTTCCCGGAAACTTCTGTCACTCTATGTTTTCTTTCAACAATTGAGTTAATCTCTGTCTGGTTGCTGGGACAGCAGCTAATAGAACGAGAACAAAAGAAAGTGGTAATTTGAGTAAGGAATATGGTGAATCAACATAAAGAAATAAGTGTGTTTGACATTAATTAATTTCAAGTTTTCCTCGAAAGATGCATTGTTGCATCATTACCATTAGTTTCGATATGTGAAGGTTATGAAACATTTTTGTGGGAAAATTGAGCTGTAATCTGGTTTACATTCATCAATGGTGCTAGGTTGATGCTGCAAAGGAAGAAGAAAAGGCGGATACATCCAAATCTTTAGAGATTGATGAATCGCTTGCATCCAATCCTGTTGAGAAGTCTGATAATGTTGTCCTACGGAAGCTTCTTGTGAGTGAACCAATTTGTTTGACGTGTTTCCAGAAATGCAGCCCCGTATAAGGCTTAGTCTAGAATATCTCTTGATGCATTATTCTCGCAGCGGGGGCCTAGATATTTTGATCCTCCAGACAGCAGTTGGGGAGTGTGCTATAATTGTGGTGAAGAAGGCCATATGGCTGTGAACTGTACGTCTGCTAGACGCCAGAAGCCTTGCTTTGTTTGTGGGAGCTTGGAACATAATGTCAGACAGTGCACAAAGGTTTGTGAAAGACAAATATATGGCAACAGTTTAGTTCATCTTTGTCTAATTTTTGAATTGCTTCCTATACTCTTGTGTTAGGTTTTGCCTGAATTCGTTGTTAATGCAGGGTCATGCTCTTTGGTTAATGCCTTGACTTAAATTGTCCTTATTTGGTTACATATTCTGGGGTTGGGGAGTGGGGAGGATGTTTTTGACGAGGTAGATAGTTGGATATGAGCGGAAAAATCTGAAACAAATGGAAAAACATGCTCAAAAATTCAGCCAACAGAATTAATATCGTTCCAGCCGTGCAAGTTTCAAGCAAGAGGCCAAATTCTTCAATGACAAGTTAGTCAACTGCTTACTTATATCTACTGCATCATTGCGACTCTGCTGTCGTTTCTTTTTTACCGTCTTCCATACCCCTACTATTTTGGAGACCTACGATTCGCTAAATCCATCCGTTGGCTATACCATGTCATCATCCTAATCGTTGCACTGAAGCAGCAAAATGTTGAGTATATATTACCATGACACATAGTGTGCACTTAGAGAACGCACATGCTTTTTTGTGAGCCTATTCTCACAATGGGTCAATGCTTAGTTGCACAAAGCGGGGACGGGGGCGGGGGGCGTAAGCACCTGGAAGAATCTAAGGTTGGGAGCGGCTTGAATAAATAAACGCGTATAGAGTATTACCATTTGTTTAGTATAGTTTGTGTGTTTGTGTGTGTGTGTGTGAGAGAGAGAGAGAGAGAGAGAGAGAGAGAGAGAGAGAGCACTGATCTGATTGACAAGCTCTATTCTCTCAAGGAGGAGCTAGCAACAACAAATAAGGAGGCTTTTTTTTTTGGTTGAAACAAGGAGGCTTTAAGGACTTGAAGGAAGAGAAAACCATGGAATTGAGTTGAATAGGGCTTGATTTTCAGTTACTTTCTCACTTGTTCCATGCATCTCTGTCCAGATGACGGGATCGAGTTCCCATATTAGCTTGGGAGGAGATCCTATGGAGCTTCTAACTTGGGATCGCAAAAGCGAGTTTCCGAGAGAGAAACACCACCATATTAGGAGTTTCCTGCTACCAAGGGTCAATGGATTTTATGAGTTGGGTAGTATAAGTTCTTGCCAAACAAATTGTTAAGGCATGCCATTTCACTTATCACCTTGAGGTTTGTAAGAGTTTGGGACAATTCTCCTATAGACAGCTTCCCATCCAATTAATCCGGTAAGTTTGGTCATTGCCAATGTTGAACCTCAATCGAGTATTCGATGAACTTGGTAAATAACTCGTTATTGTTAGTGTTGTTTGTTTTTTGGAAGGAACAATCAGTTTTAGGAGGAATGAAAATAGTTACCTGATCAATCAGATTCAGATATTCAATATTGAACCAAAGAACTAATATCACGACATAGCCCCTATGTGTTATTACTTTCCTGACTTGCATCTTTGCAAATATGTAATTATACGAAAGGACTTTCATGGATTGTGTCCGTGACTTGACCAAATAACTGAACAGCGCGTCCAAATGATACTATAGAGGGGATACACCCATAAACCAGGCAAGTACGCCAATGATTGAACCTTAGTATCGTATACGTAAGTGATAATGTTATTGCCCGTTATTGCAGAGAACCTCTTCTGCTGGTGGTTTTGATAATGTTAGTCCCCACATGAACATATGTGGCTTGTAAGCGTTTTTCCGGCAACTCTTTGCTTTTTAGGTTCCCTTGTAAGCTTTTTGAAGTGAAAACTTAAATTGCTGGTACGGATTTGCGACTCTGACTTCTACTTATTTATTTTTCATTGTTAGGTTGCTTTGACACGAGATCTTCATTGCAGGGACAAGATTGTTTTATCTGCAAAAAAGGAGGTCACCGTGCCAAGGATTGCCCAGATAAATATGCTGCACGGTCACCAAGTGCTAACATATGTTTGAAATGTGGTCATTCAGGACATGAAATGTTTTCCTGCAATAATGATTATTCCCTTGATGATCTCAAGGTCCATTTATATCTCTTACATTTAGAAGTTCGTCTTCCTTTATTTTGATCTAAAACCTTGTGTAACCTCATCTCCCCCCCCTCCCCCCTCTTTCTTGCCTCTGTCGTATCTTCATCAGGAAATACAATGTTACATATGCAAGGGTTTTGGCCATCTTTGTTGTTTGAACTATAATGCTAGTGGTCCAACTGAAGTTTCTTGTTACAGATGTGGTCAGTCAGGCCATACTGGTCTGGTACGTATTACTTGCATCTTGTGTTTTCCTTAATGTATCTGGGTATTCAGTGTGTTGGTCTCGTGGTAAATATGTTTGCTCTCATTTGTGGATGTGTAAGTGTTTTGTGTGTGTTTGTGTGAGAGAGAAAGAGGCCTCCATCTAGGATCCATTGTCCTTCTGGCACTTCAATTGCTCTTACAAATTTCACTGCTTCGATGCTCTCCTTAAGCGGTTTAACCTCTTTTATGGAAAAAGTCTTACTTGTTAAATCCACAATTACATAGACTCCAATGGAGCATCTTTTTATCATTTTGGTACTGGAAATAATTGAGATCCGATAAATTCGCGGATTATATTCAATACAAACTATATGCATTTACATGAATATAAATTGTCATTTTTGTGTAGTCTATCCCACAATTAGTTGCTTCTGTTATATTTATCTTCTGTAAACATATCCCCTACAATTCTCTCTCTGCGATCTAACTGTATATGAACTTTTCAAATTGCTATGAGATTTTGCATGTTTGTTGACATTTATTTATTTATTTATATTTTTTACTCGTCAGCGAAAAACATCGCTCTTCTATAGTTTGTTTCGTTAAGCAATGCGAAATTTGCTGTTAATGTTGTTATATGAACCGGCAAGATGATATTCCTCCTCACACGTACAGAGTATTTAGGGTGCATTAGGACACTTTTTGGTTTGGGAATTCATTTCCCATCAAATTACTGCCGATATTTCCTTGGTTAACCTGTGTGGATTAAATTTTAAGGTGCTACTCTTCCTGCATTCTTCAAGAACTTTTCTTCCACCTTGCCAAATTTGCCCCTCCCCTTTTTCCTGTTTTACTCTTGTCCTCGCATGCTGAAACTTTCACAAAACACAGTTAGATTACATGGGATCAAAGCCTGAGAGATTTAGGCGTGAAAACCTGTTGGAGCTATTCAATCATAACATGTCAATGCTTGCTCGAGTTAACGGCCATTCTAGGCTTGTTGCTAATCTAGATCTGAAAAATGCAAAACCAATCAACGTCGATGGAAGAGATTAAAGTTGTTGTGATTTAGGGAATTATGTAGGGTTTTCACGAGATGTAAACAAGGACTTTTTAGAGGGTGGTGCAGTAGCGGAGAACGACTATCATGGTGTTGAGCTCGGTGAAGGATAGAGTTGATGGTGGTGAGCTTGGTGGAGGACTTGCAGGTGACGACGGTTGAATTGGAGGTGCTTGCGCCTTTTTGGTGGATCAGGTCCTGGAGGAGGATAAGCTTAGGTGGTGGTGGTGGTTGATGATTAAGCAGAAACAATTGAAAGGGCATCTGGGTAAGGGGAGGGAGAAGGTGAAGGGCACAGGAAAAGATGCACAGCAGGGGTATATGAGAGCAAATCAATGTAGGGGAGATATCTGAACCCTTCACTGATTATTAGTATTCGAAGTAGTTAGATTTACTAGTAATTGATAACTCCCCTTCTGTTGCAGCAAAATCTCTTTTGATCTCTGCTTTCATTTATTATCTCCTTTCCTTTGGTTTACTGATTTTGTTAAGGAAGGTTTGGACATGCTTTACTCTTGTTTTGCAGGCTTGCGCAAGCATAAGCGGGGAGACGCCCAGTATGGGATCAGTTAGTTCATGCTACAGATGCGGCGAAGCCGGCCATTTTGCACGTGAATGCACTAGTTCTGCAGCTTCAGTAAAGGTATGCTTGGGTTTCAGCCCGTACTTATCTTGATTTTCATCTTCAGTGTTTACAAGACGTTGACGCTGGAGCTTATAACATAATTCACACTTTCACCCTCTCGTGCTCTTCCAGAAAGCTAAGAGGAGTCAAGGATTTTCGACTCCCAAGCAAAGAAAGTCAAAAGAAAATAGAGACCTTTCAGAAGTAAGGGCTGTTTCTCATGATCCTGGTAAGGCACGAAAAAGGAAAAATAACCAATACGAAGAGGACTTCTTCACATCACCATCCAAATCGAAACACAGGGGTGGTTGGATCACTGAAGATCCTGGAGACTTTACCCCCAGAAAAGCCAAATGGAATGGCTGGAGGTCTCCTGCAACACCGTCCTATCAGAAAAAATTTTCTGCTGGCGGTCATGCATCAAGTTCGTACTCTTCTAAAACGGCTAGCAAGCTTCATTATGGACACTCATCTGCAAATGGATCAGCCAATTTTTATCAGCACAGGTTCTCAGCCTCGAGATTCGGAAACTCCAGTGGCGGCGGGATGAGGAGAAATTATGATTGGTAGCAAGAACCTCCTCACCCATCTCTTTTAACTTGTGGATGTTGTCATGGCCATTTCCCGAGATGTGGCAATGCCAGTTCTAGAGGGATATACAACGTGGAAGGGGGTCCAAAAGGAGGGCTGGTTTGCAAAACCAATGTCTGGTCATATGCTGAAGTAAAGTGGGTGAAAGTTGATGCAATTCTATCTTATAGGAGGGAAACGTTGTTCCAATTTGCTACTCTTGTTGTACATTCATTAATTTTGGCCAAGACAGATGATGTTGAAGAAATAACAAATGAGATTTCGGTTTCAGTTTACAAGTCCTTCGAATGCTTGTTCTTTACCTTCTAACGAGGCGTTCGATAAGTAACATCCATTCTGAATTTGTAGCTCTACTTCTGCAGAGTTTTGAATAGAAGGGATTGTTTCATTTGATGTAGTTAGAGATGTCAAATGGGCCGGCCCAGCCCAAGTCCATCGGGCCTCCAGCAAATAGGGCCGGGCCTAGTTCTGGGGATATCTGGGCCCGGTCCAAGCCTAGGCCCTAGGCCCAACGTTTAGGGCCGGGCCCGGGCCCAATTTTTTTTTTTTAATATATATTTTTTGGCATTTTCTTGTTATTCAAGGTAAAAGTTTTTTTTAATTATGGTAATTTGCTGTTAGGGACGCTTTATTAAAACGTCCCTAACAGCAATCAATGCTTTACTACAAATCTATGGCGACAAGAGTTAAAAAGATTGATGTGTAAGAATATGTTTTACGATATATGGTAAGACTAATTCAATATACTAAATCAACAAGTTTGACTTCAAAAATGTTCTAAATAATGATAAATTCTCAAAGGGACATGAAGTAACAAATATCATCATCATAAAGATAAAAGTCAAATTGTTAAGAAAAACTTCATCCCAAAAGATAGGGGTGGGCACGCGACAGTGCTACCCCTCCCCTTCGTCACTGGCTTCAGGTTCATTGTGTGAGGCTATGCAATGCACATCCGTTGATGGAACTTAAAAGTAGAGGACAAAGCTACTCTTCTTGGTAAAACTTACACTTAAAAGGAAATACCTTTTGAATCTTCTTTATGCAATCTCTCTTTTAAACCAAATTTTGGGCAATCCGAACACTAGAACTGGAATTAGGTTCGATTATCTGAAACCCATGGTTGGGCACAGAACAATATCTGTGCTGAAATAGAGCAGATTTCAAGTTCCAGCCCACTCAAATTATAACATAAATTGACAAAATACAGCAAATGTGGGGTACACGATGCATTGTGGTCAACAATTTCAATACATAAAGATGTTGAAAATTTACTTGATCCCATGGCCACTATATTTATAAAGAAAAAAAATCAAAGACTTTAAAATGTGTTATTATTCTTCGTATTGCTTAAATCTTCAGTACTGTTTAGGGGGGGAAAAGGGGAATAAATCCGTTGGGGGGAAAGGGGGATTTCAAAAGTAAAGAGGTGGGGCCTGAACCGGGCCAAAACCGGGCCGGGCCTTGCCCGAGCTTTTTTCTGGAAAATGTAGGCCTGGCCCAGCACTGTTCATCAAAGGGCCGGGCCAGAAAGGGGTCGGGTCGGGCCAGTTTCGCGGGCCGCCCGGCCCATTTGACAATTCTAGGTGTAGTCTCGTTGTTTTTCAAATGCAATTCTACAACTTGCAAAAAAATAATAATAAATAAAAGAGTTGTTGCACATGTGGTGGGCAAAGTTAGTTGTAATATGGTTGTAAACGGGCGTCCTTTTTTAGACAGAGTTGTTTATATCAATTATTTTGAGGTTAAGATGAACTTATGGTCATGGGAATAAAGTTTAGAAATGTAATAAATCGTGACAAAAGATACGAAGTTGTATTAGCCGTGTTGGTTCTTAGTTGACTCATTAAGCAAAGTATTATTTTGTTGATGTTACGAATACGTATTTTTAAATGTCAAACCCTTATACAATACAAACACAATATATACTACACAAAAATTTGAAATCTTTGGCAGCGTTTGGAAACTATTTAGTTTTCTATTTTTCTTCGATTTTATAAACTGGAAAAAAAAACGCGTTTGACACACATTATTTATTTTTTTTTCTCTTCAGTTTTTAGAACAAGGCTAGTTTTAAAAACTCTCATTTAAGAGTTTTGAATTTTCAGTTTTAGTTTTTGTTTTGAGACCACCATCACCACCCTCCCATCGCCACAGTCACAGCCACCGCCCGCCACCAGTGGCCACCGCTGCCGGCCACCTTCGGCGACTACTGCCAGTCGGCGACCCCTGCCAGCTATCGTGCCGGCCAATTCAAAATAAAAACTGTGTAATCAAACAATCAAAAGAAAAAATTAAAATAAAAATTGAATAATCAAGACTCGTTTATTTTTATAAAAAAAAATTAAATTGATTTTGATTTTTTTAAAAACAGAAAAACAAAACTGACTGGCATTTCCAAATTAAAGTTTGAAATCCCAATTCCCTCATTTTCAAATTACTTTCCTTAAAACCAGAATGCTCACCTTCTCCTTCGGTCCCATTAAACAAGAGTCGAACATTTCTACCAAAATCATTGGCACCGCAACCACCAGAAACAGCGAGCCACTGCTGTGACTAGGTGGGTTGGGTAGGAATCGGTGGTGGTTAACTGATCAATAATGAAGTGTGGTTCTGGCGATGGGTCTTTGCCTTGCGACGGATGCCAGGTGACGGCGGCATAAGTCGGTGGGGGGGTGGGGAATCTTGGTCGCGGTGTGAATACAACGTCTGGGCGACTGCTGGAGCGGTGGCCGACTTAGGCGCTGGTGCTGGTATTAGGTGGTGGGCAGATTGAGGTGAGGCAGTGCATGTGATGACGAGGTGATTTGGCGGTGATGATGTGGCTGTGGTGGTGGATCAGTTGCGGCGATGAAGGGATTTGGTAGGCAGTGATTTGATGGTGATGATTTAAGGCCGTGAGGAGGATGACGGTTCATGGTTGCAATGAGTAGTGCATTTTGTGGTGGTGGTTTAGGATGAGTGGTGGTGGTGGTGGTGGTGGTGGTGGTGGTTAGGGCCGAATCTAATTTCTGGTCTCAAATTTGCTTGAGATGTATTTCCGTGGAGGCGATGGTGAGATTATTACATTCATGGATTAACGAAAATGTGCAAAAGTTCGCAGACTAAGAACGTGCAGCGGCGGTGGTGCTACGGATGGATGGTTGAGGTTGATGATGGCAGTGTCCGGCGCGGAGGCATTGATGCTGCGACAGTGTACTTGAAAGGGAAGAGATGGGGGGATAAAATTCGAAAATAACACCTTCCAAGTCATGGACAATATAGTCATTTCGTTAGCATATCTCATAATTTCGTTTGACCAACGGACAAATACTCTTTGAAGTTTTACATTTATTTAAGAATAAAACAAATCTAATGCAACGTTGCAAATTTTACTAACAGGGTTACCAATGATAATGTTGATGGGAAAGTGGTAACTGTAGGGTCGACGACAGTTGGCAACTCTGATTTGTCAAGTTAGATTAAAGAGTGTGAATTTGTCAAGGTAGTTTGAGCATTAGGATCTTCAGGTGGTCAACAAGGTCGACGAGAGAGGGGGAGGGGGGGTAGATAGCTTGTCGTGGTGATGAGGATAAGATTGCTTGATCGGTGGTGTTTGGGTTGTGTGATGTTGGTTTTGATGGAGAGAGAGAGAGAGAGAGAGAGAGAGAGAGAGAGAGAGAGAGAGAGAGAGTTGGAAGGCTTTGAAGTTGCATTGACCTAAACTTTGATGAGAAAAGAGAGATATTGAAGTCATTTATTAAGTCCGTAACGGTTTCATCTGATGTGCAATACTTCATTAACTCTAATGGGACTTAGTGCATCTTTTGTTAGTGGTGGTATTTAGTCGCACCAAAAGTATGGTACAAGGAGTCATAAGTTAATTTCCCATGGGAAAAAAGGCCCAAAAGCTGCAAGGAGTATGAAGCACAGATATTATAAAAAGTCCCTGAAGAATAAGATATTCGCTACAATACTCTCTCAATTAATTTTTTTGCCAATAAAGTCCTTTATCTTAAAACTTTTATTCGTATGAGTCTTTTTCCCCATTTTCGTCTAAATTTGGTCACTCGTGGCCCCCATAGCAAGGGCACTACAGTCATTTTGCTAGAGACAGCTCCTTTATGTTCCCTGAACTATTAACATGTTACTGAATTGGTCCCTAAACTAATTTTTGCACTTTTGGTCATTTAACATTGCATCATTACCCGCTTCGTCCTTTTGGTCACTTCATTTAGATTTCAGAAGTTGATGAAAAAAGGCAAATTATGCCCCCATCAAATAAGTCGCTACCATGACCGCGGACTTTTAGTATTATAATCACCAAGCTCTCGACAAGCAGAGGTGGAACTACCAAGTGCCGAGGGTATGCTGATGTACCCCCTGGATTTTGAAATTTATTTTTTCACATGTAGTCATGTAATCATTTTGTCTCAAGAAAAAAGTTAGGAAAAAAAAAGGATTCAAGCTAAAAGTTAAAAAAAAAAGTTTCAAAACTGTAAAAAGTTTCTAATGCCTACAGGCAATTTTGGGCAAGCCAATAAACCAAAAACTCTCGCCTCTCTCTCTCTTGTGTCGCCACCGGCCAACGACCACTCCTTAGCCTGATATCTCGAGTCTTATCAACTAGTAAGTTCTCATCTCCTTCTCAATCTTATTCTTCTCTCTCTCTCTCTCTCTCTCTCTCTAATTCATCCTCCTTCAATCTTCAGTTCTTCCATTGATGCCTTTTCAATTCTTCAAGTTCAATTGTTTAGTTCTTGTTCTTTTTCTAGAATAGATTTGTTAGGTTTTTGTTCTTGTTCTTCTAATTGACTAATACAGTTAACTTTTCTTGATTCACTTGATTGTATAATTTGTTTTAGATTAGAGTTTTAAAGTTTAGGGCTTTATATAAAATCACTTTATGAGAAAGCTTTGATATAGAATTAGCATTTCTTGAGAATCAAAAACTTGTACTGCATGCATTTATTCTTGATTCACGAAAGACATAGAGTTGGTTTTCAACTAAATTTATTAGAAATGCTTCCTTTCCATTTTGGAGGAAGAAAGTACTTGAGAAATCCACTACAATCCTCCCCTTCGACTTTATTGTCTTATTAAGATAGTATTTGCCTTTCTAATGAATTCTATTCATTCTCAGGGACAAAACTGGAATTTTATCTATACAATTTGATTTAGATTCGGGTTAAAGTTTAGTGACTTTAATTAGGGTTTCAAAATCAAGGATTTTATATAAAATCCCTTATTAAAAAAGCTTTGAAAGAATTAGCATTTCTTGAGAATAAGAAATTTGTAACGTAGGCATTTACTAACTATTATAAAATCAAGACATGACAAGTAAACTAACTTACTAACATACAACCAAAACTCACCAACAACGCTTTATGACCTTATGTTTGATATCTATATGAGTGATAAACGTGCTTAGTAAGTGGATAAGGATGCCATATGTTATGATCCGAGAGGTGAAGCATTAAGCCTTTTGATTTGGTGTCAACTTATAATTTTGCCTTTAACATGCTTTTAATGACAAACATTTTGGGAATGACAAATGAACTTTTATAGGCATTACAAAAAAAAAATATATATATCAAAACATTGTGAATGCAATAAATTTGGTAAGAATGACAAAGTAACAATTGCAAACCTTGAGAGATTATGGGTGGGAAGACTTGTTGAAAGAGGTTTCACTATTTTGTGCGAAACATGATATTGAAATATTGGGCATGGGTGAGAAGTTTGTTGCCCCACAGAGGCTAAGATATAATGCTGAAGAAGGTACAAATTTATATCACTATTGTGTTGAAACTTTTTTAACTGTTGTTTGTTAACCCTATGGTTGGATAACCTAGGCTTACATCTTGTTTTGATGATAACTATACATTGATTATGTTCTAATATGTGCTCTTAGTGGATTCTTAGTAGGTATACATTTGAGAAGGTAGATATATGGATTAAAGGCAAAGAAGCTTTAAGCTATAATGGACATACTGTGGAAGCTTCAACAAGTCTAATGTCAAAGAATAACAAAGAATGCATACGCTAAGTTACTTTTGATTTTGACTTATCTTTACTACTATGTAACTAGTCTTGGTTTGATGCTTAGATTGATGACTATGACCTTAAAAGACCTTAGGACACCTTGTGCATTGCATGTGAGTTCATAACCATACACACAAGTGTGTTTCTTGAAATGGGTGAACTTTGGAGCTTACTCAAATTTTTTCAAAACTGTTTTTGGAGAATTTTTTTCATATCTTGATAAGAAAATTTCATTAGCTTTCCAACACCTCAATTCGATTTTTCTAGAAAATAGTTATATCCAAAATAAGAAAGAGAGTTTGGTGAGATAGTCGAGAAATGGGCAGTAAGGGAATGTAGTCGACTTTATTGACTGTTGGGTGAGAAATAATGACTAGTTTTGCCTAAAATCATGTCAAATCTTTCAATAACGGTTATACTTGATATCCACCCTATAAAAATAATTTGGAGCTTCATCACACACCATTGAAACCACATTCTAAGCCTCCATTCATTAGAGAAACATCAAGGCTCATAGATAAATTTTTCTCTCTTTATCTTCATGATTTTACATCATTAAGGAGAGCATCTTTGTGAGCAATTCTTTGATTGAGAGTGAGCATTTTTTAAGTCATCAATTCTCTCATCTCTCTATTGTACTAGAGCTTCATTTATACTCATTTTTTTTTCAAGAGAGTTTCTTTGTACAAAATTGATCTTTATAACATGATTGTGATCAAGGCTTGAATTTGTCAAGTCTTGGGTGAGCTTCACGGAATCAAGGCTTGTGCTTGGTGTTGGGATATCACCAAGTATTGTAAGGGTTTTGATCTTGACCCAGAAGAAAATTATTGCTAGTGGATTCTAGTGCTCTTGTAAGGGATTTTCTTGAAGAGGTGGATGAAGGCTTGATCGTAGTTCAAGCCAAATCATTTAAATCTCCTTGTCAAATATCTCTAACTCAATCTCTTAACTTATTGCTCTATAATTGCTTGAAATTGTGTAGTTAGCATCTTCATTGAAGTATTACTTGGTTTGATTGATATTCGTGATTGTGCTTAGTTTAAATTTTTCATTGATTTTTAAAAACCCTGTTCACCCCCTCTAGGTTTTTCTTCTTGTTAATTTGCAAGTTAGTGAGTTGAATAATCATTTCAGTCGTAAAATTGCATATTTGTATGGCATGCCTTGATCCAAGTGATGATCTTTTAGCTTTTAATAAGCAATTGTCGGTACACCTTGCACAATTTTATCCATATGACTTTTTCCTAATAGAGCTTAAGGTACTTGAAAGTTAACTGGAGACTTATATTGTTGATGTGCGCTCCTGAAGAACTTGACGATGTCAAGGGAATTGGTGAACTTGATTTAAACTTAGTTGAATTGAAAAAGTAAGTGATAGTTGTTTTGGAAAAGGATGTGATATATCCTTTAGTGTACTTGCTTCTGAGATTGTTCTTATTTTTACCTGTTGAACTACCATTGCAGAAAAACTTTATCAACAATGAAGATAATAAAGACTCAACTTCGGAATCGCATAAGAGATGAATGGTAGGACGATAGCTTGCTAGCGGCTAGCCTATATTGAGAAAGATGTCTTCAAAACTATTGGGAATGAGGCTATTATCTACCAATCTTCGGGGCCACATCGAGTAGTAATTTTTGCTTTCTATTCTATATTTACTCTTTTTTTGTGTCGAAGAGTCTTTAACGGCTCTCATGAAATTTAGTAAAACCTTTTAGATGATTTTTGTGTATTAGAAAGTGCACTCAGTTTTTGTATATCTATTTACTTCTAAAAAAACTTAGTGGTTTCGATATATTTTTTGCACCCTCTAGCGTGAAATCCTGATTCCGCCACTGTCGACAAGGCGGCTTTTGCTTGCTATAAAATATCAACACCCCCATATTGCCACCAACGCAATCAAAACCGCATCACCCCTTCTATCGTACAACCATCAGATTAAATACATACCCAAAATGTAAATTGAACAAACTAATAGCAAATCCTACATGAAAACCACCCCTACCCATAGAGCTACCAACACTCCTGCTATACTACACTCCCCATATAGCCACCATAAACAGACATGTTGTGCGTGCGTGCGTATGTGTGTGTACATGCAAGCATGTTTGTTATTACGCGTGTGGGTGTATTTTTCTCTGTATGTGAGTGCATCTATGTCTGTGTTGTGTGAACCTCATGCCCACCAGACTCGTAGACGTGATAGGTTACCCAACAGGTGTATCTTTTTTACCTTTACTTAATTTGGAGGTACTAAATTTTTATATTTAAAAACCTTAAAGAGCTTTAAATTGATTGTGATGACTATGTATAGTGTGGTGTTGTCATGTAGGATTTTCTATGAGTTTATTCAATTTTCTATGTTGGGTATGTATTTTAATTTGGTGGTTGTAAGGAAGGTGTGGTCCCGTGTGGGTTGTGTTGATGGCATGGGAGGGGTGTTGATAGTGCATAGTAAAGATAAAGCCACCTTGTAGTCTCGATAGTTATGTCACTAAAAACGATGGTCGTGAAAAATACTCGGTAGATAAATGCATGGTGTTCAAGGTAGGATTTTCCATGTCTACGTGCTTCCAGTGTTTGCTTATTAAGAAGGTTGATGTGCTAGTATGTGTGCTTAGGGTTATGCAGTTGCGTAATTGCACTTCAAATTTTATACTATTAATTTATCGAGTCCAGCTCATTGAGTATTGAATTTTTAAAAGAAATAATTGCTGCAATCCTAAGCTCAAAGTAACTTGGTTCTATGCAAGTTCTTTGTCTGTAAAATTGATTTATAACTCGGTTTTTTGCAAGTTTTGTTTGTCTGTAGAAAATCTTTGTAAAAAAATTTAAAAAAGAAATGTAGAAACTTCTTAATTGGATATAAATTTAATATATTTTATGGAGATTTCTAATAAAATGTCTAAAAACACCCTTAAGGTTAACAACTTTGATTTCAGTTTAATACTTATCAAAAGTAACAAACATCTTTAATATTACAAAACTCACTTTTCAAAAAGAGGCTTACTGCGCTCAATGTAAAAAACATCCTTAATTTTGAACCTTCGAAATGACAAAAGGGTATTGTTTTAGGAAAAAAATGCTTCATACTAGGCTTAACATCAAAAACACCGTTAATCTAAAACAAACTCAAGTATATTTTTGAAGAAAAAAAAAGTTTGATTTAGTCTCATCCGAACTTTATATATGCAAAGAGTGACTTATTTGATGAGACATAAATTGCCTTTTTCATCAACTTCTGAAACATGACTGAAGGGACCAAATAGATGAGATGAATAACAATGCAATGTCAAAGGGACTAAGAGTGCAAAAATTAGTTCAGGGATTAATTCGGTAACATGTTAATAGTTTAGGGGCCATAAAAGAGCTTGTGCTTCTTGAGAAATGACTCTTGTGCCCCTATGATGGGGCCACAGACGACAAGTTTTAGACCAAAAGGGGAAAAAGACTTAACAACTAACATTTTTAAGCTAAAGGACTATGGTAGCAAAAAAATAATAATTGAGGAATTAATGTAGCGAATCGGCTATAGTTCTTATGAAGCAATTTGTCTCAAAATAGTTACTGCATGTAGGTTTTTGAACAAACAAGAAAAAAGGAGAGGAAAGCCCTTTGTTTAGCATTTTTCGTTTCACCTCTTCGTAACGATGACAAAAAGTTTCTTCTTTTAATGTACATTTAGAATTTTTTTTTGTCTTTGTTTTGAAAAAATCTCACTCAAACGGTAAAAAATTATAGGCATTTTCACATTTTCCTAACCAAACTTCATCAAATGTTAAAAGAAAGCAGAAAAAAGAAAAAATTGTTCATAGTTTATTGTGCAAAACTTCTAACTCCATCAGATCATTGTTCCTCTCCCTCCTTCCCTTGTGTGTGTGTGTACCAGCACCATGACGACACTATCATCGACCACCTCCATGCCACCAAGAAGAACAACGTCTCGCCACCATAGCGACCATGGCCATCACTAACTATCTCATATTTCATATCCTTTGACCGTATTGTGACCACAGGACCACGGACCACCACAAAGCACCTCTCCATGACCAACGATCTTCTCTCCACCACCATTCGCAAACCATAACTGCCATCGAGCCACTGCAATGCACCCTCAACTACCAACACAGCGGCACTTGCAACCATTTGTTCTTCTCTCCACCACCAATTGCAACCCACGATCGCTTCCTCCACCACTATCAATACCATCACAGCCTTACTCACACTCGAAGCCTGATATGTACTGTTCGCGACCCACGATGGCTATAAGCCACGGTCCTCACCGCTCTCTGCCACACACACCCGCCATAAAAATGGTCACCGAACACAACAACCACCTGTTGCTTCATAATAGCTAGTAAAACATCATAGCACATTTTTCGGGGTCTCGAAGGGGCGGCGTGGAAACACATAAAATAACTCGTTTGATTGAGTTTGCTACTAATAAATTTAGACGAATAAATCGTTTGGCCTTGAAACAATTAACAATTATCCATAACAACAACCCTCAACCACCAAAAAAAGTAACAAAACAAATGCTGGCAAAAATAAGCCACCATATTTTCTCGCTCCATAGAAAAACAATAAAGAAAAACTCGAGGTGAACTCGGTGCATATCGCTCGGGCCGTTGACAGAGTTTTGCAACTTGACTCAACATTGGCATTTTTTTGTAGATAAAAGTCTGAAACAGGAATGGTTAGCCCTGTTCTACCTCCCTGATGGGTGCTACAGCTGATATTATGTCCTCGTGGTGCTTTGATTTGGGTTCTTCATGTTGTCGATTTGTACCTCTTAATTTCTGTATATTACTTTTTCTTGTCTTCCTTACGTTGGTTGTAAATATTTTTATGTTGGTATATATTTCTTATTCTTTTCATAAAAAAAAATAAAAAGGAGAAAATACGGTGCTAAACAAACAGCCGAAAAGAACATTTCAAAACTTATTTTTTTTTTATCATAAACGATGGGAAGAAAACGGCCACAAACGAACTCCCCATATTATCCATGGCGGCACTTCCCCACTCGCCACTCCGTTCTCATCGACTTCACTCTCCCCCTCCATCACCTACCTCAACATCTGCAACTCGATCATCTCTTTGCCTAATGACCTCTCTCCGCGCCCAAATCCCAGAAATCCCCATATTGTCCACTTCAAAACTCCACTTCACGGCACCCACAAAGCTCTTGCTTCATCCCATTTTGCTCTTCGCGGGATTTGACGGACCTGTAGATACTCAGACCTTTTTGGTCACCATTAGCGTTTTGGTTGCTATCTCGCTTTCGCTCTTTCTTGGTCTCAAGGTAAGCTGTTCTAACGTAGAAATCTGAGCATGTAGACTTCGACATTTTTTTTTAACGGTCGCTTGACTAATCAAATACTGATATTCGTCCAAGTTGCAGTAACTTTTCACTCTAATATATGGATATTCTGTTTCTATCCTAGAAATTTGGAAAAGGGTATTTACAATCTTTTGGAAAAAGGGTTGTATTATGTGGTTCGTGATGTGTGGTTGGTTGGTTTTTGTTGCAGGGAGATCCTGTTCCTTGTAAAAGATGTGCTGGCAATGGTAATTCCTTTTGACTATGACTAGTTTCATATTTATACTGTGCCATTCTAAAGCTAATTTGAACTGTGGATATATGTATCTTTGGTGCCACAAACGGATTTGGTAAAGTTGCATTTGTGATTCTAGCATTGGTGGGATTAAATGAGGGCATGCATTTTGATGGTTAGATTAGGATGGTGAGCAACTACTTTTGCTAGGTTTTTATAAAAAAAATATATAGAACATCTGTTTGTAGACATGCTACTATGATTTCAATGTTAGTTCTTGCACTGTTGGTTCTTGAACCCTGTAACTGCTGCAATCACTTTGTTTGGTTAAGCAGTTTGCTTAGCACCTTGTGAAGTTTGATTAATCCACGAAAATGTTTAGATTACAATGGCAGATGGGTGGGAATGGTTGGTCATTTGGACTTCAGGAGAATTTTCCTTCTGATTGTTTCATAGGGCAAACACGCTCTCTTGTCAATATTCTTTTGTAAGTGTGATATTGTGATCTTTGCGTTGTCAAGCCTTTGTAGGGTTTTATATTTAATAAATACTGCGATAGAAAACAAAAATATAAGCACTATTTCTCATTTAGAGGCTTCAGAGAACCAATGGGACTCGAATTGGTCATGCAGAAATCAATAGCAATAATAGCTGTCGGCATCCTTAGGAGAATGTACGAGAGCTTGATTCACATAGCTTGGTTCAGTAAGAAAGCACAATTGAAACAAGCCAACCAAAACTCATACTTTTGCCATCGTTGTTTCATTGTTGGTGGGTTCACGAGAACTTAAAAGTGCTGGAATCAGAATGTCAGATTGCTGAGGTGTAATGGTCACACTAGACTCTTCCAATTATGTAGGTGCCAACTGCTAAAGCATCTTCGTTGGCTAAACTTTAGTTACTCCTGAGATCAGCAAAGGTAGGTGGGCCATCCAATTAGGTTTTTGTTTGGTTTAAGAAGCTTGGTCGCCTCTTACCTTTGGTGATCAAGCTGTTGGTTTAGATCTCCTTATATTTGTTCTCTCTGTGTGTATGAAACTAGAACCCTCAATATATCAACTACGGATAGATTTCACAGAAGCAAGTAACTGCGTCAACATGCACAACTCAGATTACTCAGCTTGAGCTTGTCCAAGCCTCGAACTTGTTGCCTACTCAGTGAACTCGGCTTGGCTTGGTTAGTTTTATTTATTACAAAAAGAGCATAATGGTTTGAGAGAACTATTTAAAATCTCAAGGGTGCAATAAAATGAAATCAATCATTAAATGGCATAATATTTAGCAAAATTCATTATGAGACAACAATAGGCAGTATCACTATCACATAAAATTGCGTGAGGACATTAAAATTGAAATCGGCATTTCCAAAAAGCGGCATGTACTCCATGAGATATTGCATCTAATGTATGGGGGTTTTGTGGAGTAAATAGCAGTTCTTGTTGGGAAAAACCTTGACATGAGTTCACCCTAGGAGCTACATATTTCCGTTCACAGAAACAGAGCTAGAGCAAACTTCGGCTCCTTTGATACACGAGCTTGAAGCTGCTCAAGCTCAGTTAGTATTTTGGAGTTATTAGCTTGAACGAGCTTTTACCTAGTTCGACCAAGTCAATCCTGAACTATTATAAACAGCCCAATTCGTGTTTTCCTTCAGGCCCCAAAGTTTGATAATCAGTTCTCCCCTGGTGGGCACCTATGCACACCAGAATGGATACGCTGATGCAAGACATACCATTCTTCAACAGAATGAGAATTTGGACATGCGTGGACAAGGCGAACAAAAATTACAGTAATGTAGAAAGATTGTGTCAATATCTTATTTGCCAGAAAGTCAGAAAATTTATGTCGTAGAAAGGATTTAAAAAATCAATACGCATATGCATATTTTTACTTCTGGGCAAGCAATTAATAGACACCTTCATTTCAACTATTGGCAGAGTTGCTTGGATATAGAGATGGGGGAAAGGGAGATAAAAGTAAAGCTAGACACAAAACCATATCATCTCCCGGTTAAAAGATTTCAACCGGAAACGTGCTATGGAATAAAAAAAAAGAAAAAAAACTTACAAGCTCAAGAAATTTATTTAACCGTCTCCTATTCATGTCCTCGCATGTCCAATGAGTGTCGGGTTGTTTCCAACACTGGCACATCGCGTATCTGAAGTGTCTGTGTTTCCTGTCAGATATCCGATTGTAGGATATATATTTATGCATGTGTCATTTTCCTAAATGTACTCCATATGAAACTCCTGTGTATGAAGCTGGCTCTTCATCTTGGTGTAAAAGTCCAACTTTAAGCACCATAAATGCGTATCAATTGTCGAACGAAAACATTAGTTGAATTTCCATTGAATTAAGCAGAATTGGATTAATAAACCTTTATTTAAAGAAAGGTATTTACTGCAAGAATAATTCATAGGATAACTGAAATTACTAGTCTGCATTCGGTTTCCTACCTAGTTACAGAATTCTCGGAACTGTTTGTAAAGAAACTGTTGCTGCAGGTTTCTTCTCCATCGCAATTGGCTCTACTATGATATACTTGCCTTTTTATCTGGAACTTTTAGGCATTACTTTGAAAAATACTGTATGGTATAGCCAAAGGAAGAAGATAAAAATTTTACCAAGCTCTTGTCCAGACTTTCATGTACTTCCTGTGTCGATACAATAAAAGAAGTGAAGCAAGAGTAAAAGTTGTTGAGGTGCAGAAATGGGTACATTCAAAACGCGGGGTTTTTGTGGGGGGGGGGGGGGGGGGGGTGTGCAAAAGGATAGGCTCGAAGGTGGATGCAGTCTTAAGATTAAAGGGAATGCATTTGCTTTGGCCCCCCATGTCTTCAAGTCTTTTCCACACCCTGTAGTCCGTTTGATTTAACCTCCACCTTTATCATCGATTCGTCTCTACCATGTCTTTTTAACTAAGACCAGAGTATGCAACCGATAAAGGAGTGCACAATGAGGATAGTTATGGAAATTCTTGCTTGCAGGAAAAAGAAAACAGAAGGTCAGATGATTTTTAGAATAAAGGAAATGCGTTGTGGCGCACATGGCTTGGGAACGGAGATTGGTCATGTTAAATTTCTTGCTTGGTTTCCAGTGTGTATCGTATTGAACACTGGCCAGAAACTATTGTTTAGATATCAATTGGTAAAAATGATATCAGCTAATTTGAAATACTTTGAAAAGCGTAAGGAAGGTTGAAGAGATCATTTTAGCACAACTAACTATGTTCGTGAATCGATTATCTACAAGGCAGGAGAAATATTGTAACTCGAAAAAAGTTAGGGTCTAGAAATTTCAATTGATGTTGCTTGTAAGATTACATCTACACAGGTGGAGAAGTGCTCTGGGGATTCCTACTTCTTTTAATGCCTATCACGTGAAAGAGAATTTACATAAGATGGTTAAAAAGTCTATTTACGTTTCCTTTAAGATGCCTATCATTCATTCCCTTTTGCTTTATCATCTCCCTCCTTACAATGTTCTGTCTTTTCGTTTTTGTTTCTTTCTTTGACCTCCTGCCCCCCCTGCTAAGGCGGTCATAAAGAAACGAAATGAAAACTCATTTTTTTTCCTTTTACTTGGTTAGTATTAGTATTGGAGCTAAATGTACTGAGCATCCTTTCTTTTCTCACTCACTAGTAATTATTACTTGACTATCTTTTGGTTCCAAAGCAAGAAGAGCAAGCTATTAATACTCTCTTTTTGCTGATGGATAGGTGGCACCAAATGTGTCTTCTGTAGTGACGGTAAGATGAAGCTAGAAACGGGTTTGGTTGAATGTAGGGTATGCAAGGGTGCAGGTATTCTTTGCAATATTTTTGTCAAGTGCAAATATTTATTAGCTATAGACCATGGGCCTGAATGCTGGTCGTAAGTTTGATACAACAAGCACGTGCTGACGTCATGCGTCATAAAATAAAACAAAGCAGAAATAGGGAAGAAATTCCAATAAGTTTATTTGAAGTGAAGTTAGTATTATATTGAACAGGTAAAAAACAAAACAAAACAAAATTTATTGTGGAGAGCATGACAAGTACTTTCTATATCAACGGCTCACAGTAAGCAATGGCCAGTTTCCTCAATAGCCAATGACCAATGTTTCCTCAATAGTTAATGACCGGTGTCTCCCATCGGTATGCACAGGACACACAGTTTGCATTATTTGCAGTTGCATTCGTCAATATTTGATCGAGTTCTCTTCCCATGCCATGCCTACGGTTAAGTATATTCGTGTCCTATGAAGCACGGGTGCTTCAAAAGGGGGGGAGTATCGGGGTCGGGTGCGCATCGGACACGGGTGCACCTTGGGTGCGTGTCGGGTGCGCACCCGTTAATTTCTATTTATTTTCTTATTTGTAGAAATTCGGGTGCGGATAGGATGGTTCTGGTGCGGATCCAACACTTTGGGGGTTGAAACATAATTTTTAGAAGATATTTGGGGGTTAAACATGAAATTTAAATTTTGTAGGGGTGAAAACACAAAATCAGTGTTACTTACCAAATTAGGGCACACTCATCTGCTAGAGAGAAAGAGAGATCGCAGCAGCTGCGACCTCCCTCGACACCGACGACCTCCTGCAACACCCATTGAACAGCCGCGACCACCCACAACACCACCGAACAGCCGCGACCACCGAAAACCATCGCGACCACCCGCGACACCGACGACCACCCGCGACTACCGGTGACTACCCTCGACCACCCGCAACCAGCCGCGACAGCCCACGACCACAAGCGACCACTGACGACCTCCAGCGACCTCCGGCGACCTCCAACAACCACCCGCGACCTCCGACGACCTCAGGCAACCTCCGGCGACCACCAGCGATCACCCGAGAAGACTTCTAGTCACCTCCGGCAGCATTTCTCCAAAGATAAGTCTCCTCTTCCTTTCTTCTGTCTTCAAATCTCTCTTTGCTACCTTTTGTGACTTGGATGTGGATTGTGAATTGAAAGTTGGAACCAATTTATACAGTGTTTATTGTTTAACATGTGTCAAAGGCTTAAAGCAGCGGTTCAATAGTTAAAAATTAAGGGATGTTGAAACCAATTTTGCAAACTTTGATGCTATATTGCCACTTTTGTTATATACATATGATCTATTTGGTGGTAGTTTTTATGTATTTGATGGTATTGTACTACTGTTGAATGGTTGAATTGGTTGAATTAAATTGCACTTCGTCTTTTTATACACTTTTTAAGATCCAAATTGCTTAGAAATTTAATAATAATTAAAAAAATATATATATAAAATATTTGCTGTATCCCAGCCGCACCCGTATCCTAAAATTTTCAAAAATGCCGTATCCGCACCCGTATCGTATCCGCACCCGCACCCGCACCAGAATCCGTGCTTCTTAGTTCGTGTCTTACTGTTTTTCTGTGACAAAATTTCTAATATGGTAAATTGAACCTCTTTTAGTGAAATAAAAGCTGTATTTCATCATTTTAGGTATGTTGATTACATGTTGCATGGAAGGCATCATTTATCACGTCTTATCAGAAGTTAAGAATATGATTTGTGTTGGACGCAGGTTCTAGAGTGTCCATGATATAAATAGATGTTGAATTATATGAGTGCACTTGGACATAGCTTTACATTTCTTTTTACATATTTTCTTATATATCCAAATAATATAGTCTGGATTTGAGAAGATCTTAATTTCATTCTGTTATAAGAAAGATCTCGGTTCCATTACAACTGCTCAACTCGGTATGATATTGATCTTATGTTCACCTTACACATGAAAGTCAATGGAGTGGCTTTCATTATAGGTTGAATTCCATGTATCCTCGTAAACATGCGTTTCAATGTCATTATGGTCCTGTTTTACGTGATATTCACTTCCAAATCTGTCACAATGACTCCAAAGCTCAAATAGTAATATCTCACATGGTTTTGAGCCTGTAGCTATATGTTCGATGTGCAAACTGCAAAGGTAGTTTGCCGAAAACTACAGATATGTCAGTGAAGTGGTTCAGTCTTCCCTTTAGTGGATTATTGTTTTATATTCGTTTCTCCATTTTAAATGCATGTCTTACCCACTGCAGGGTTGATACTCTGCAAGAAGTGTGCCGGTTCAGGTTATTCAAAACGCCTATGAGCTTCAGGTGACCATTTCCATTTGCATTTTCTTTGTGTGATTGCCTTATCTTTTTAATTCCTCCCGATGATTTACTTCAGCTCCAAGTTGCTTTCGTTGATCGCTCTGCCTTACCTAATGATGTACTTAAGCTCTCAGGCTAATTATATCTGAAAATCCCTTCTTTCGTTTATTTTCTTATTGTTTCTGGAGATTTCTGATGACCGTAGAAGGAACAAGAAGGAAGTGAGAACTATTTACTTGCCTTTATGGTGACCGAAATTTTAGTTCAGATGCAGATTCTCTTTGCTACAGTCGAAGAATTTAGTTCTAGTGAGAACTTAATTTTAAAACCATAGGGCATGAACTGCATTTCCACTGTGAAAAAGCATAGCAATTACTAATCTATATCACATAGTGTTTATCATTTTGAACTTGGTGTGCAATTTTGTTGGATTCTAACAACACCCCTTCCCCCTCTCTGTTGCTCTGCTATATTAACGCTCATGTTGTGATCTCGTAATAGCTAAGCTCGAGTTCTGCTCTTTGGTTGACATTTATATTTTGGCTTTTGAGTAGATACATTTCCACGCAAAGCTGGACTACTTATGGCAGCTGCATCGATCATTTGCCATATGTTCCTTGACGAGAAGAGATGAATTCTAGTTTTAACTATATGTTCCGGGTGGAGAAGCCCAAGAAAACACGATCGATATTGCACAGGCATTCTTGGAGGTTTTCAAGCAATATTTTGACTAGTATCTTAGCCACTTTTCAGGTTTTACTCTTCAATACAGTGACTAGTTTATGCACTACAATACTGTGCTGAGGCTTAGTGGTGTGATCGATAGTTAGAGCTCAGATAACCTGTTTTAACTTTCTTCACCTTAATGCTTTTTGTGCCTCACAAAGCTGCCTACATTTTGCAGTGCCCTTGGGAATTGTGTTCTTGGTTATTTTAGGCATCTTGATCACATAAAACTTTCCATTTCGTATGTTGTCGATCATGTTTTTTGTTTTATTTTGGATCAAGTACGAGTTAGGCCCTCGCCTTTGCCCCCAACAGTCACTTAAATTCTACTTAAAAGAATTTTGTCAATTACATATAGACCTATTAAATATCCACCCGTTGAATCCTGCTGCCAACCACCATGTCAACTTCAAATATGTTAGGTCAATTTCATATATACAAAAAGTTGTTTTTCTTAATATGTTGAGATTGAGGCATAAATTTTTAAAGACTAACTCAAGGAGTAATTTATAATAATAAAGATGACAATGGAGCAGATAGGATACGAATTTCATAAAATCTGTGCCCGCCCCGGTAGACTACACACACAACTCCGCCCTGCCTCACCCCGCTATCAGGTTAAAGGATGGGAAAACCATTCTGATCGACTTTTAAAAGATCCTTACCCGCCCGATCTGTAATTTAGTGTATTTTTTTTTATAACGAAATAAATAATGTTACAAAGCAGTCAACAGTGTCACCACCACAACCGCCAAGCCGGAGCAACCGCCGGCCACCAATATAGCGAAATTCACCACCATTCCGTGGCTCAATCCAAACAACGAGGAGCAACCACCGGCTTACAACTTACCTTCATCTCCACCACTGTCAGCCACTAGATCTAACAGACCACACAACCAACATGTATACAAATCGAGCCCTTTATTAGATCGTTAGAGGGCCGGCGCGAGGCGGAATTGGTGGACCATTGGACGGTGGACGTTGGTCGGCGCAAACCTGTCGTTGGGCTGTGTCCATCTGGTGCTGTTTGATGAGCATCTAAGAGACCATAATACATTACACTTACAACGATCGCATAAAAGGGCGAGGTGGTCCTTGGTGCAACAAAGATTATCCCATGGTGTTTACCCCAGATGGATGCAACATACAAACCGTCGTTGGAATTGGTGGACGCTGGTCGGTGCTAGCGCCGCATGGCGGATGACTGGAAGTGGCAACGTGGCCTTTGATGGAGGTGACCAGCCGGGTAGAGAAGAGATGCCAATGGGTTAGTGTGTGTGGCGGAGGAAAAGAGAGATTGTGGCTAGGGTTTGTTGTCCTGTACATATATGAGCAAGATGAACGGCTAACATCTAACCCTTAAGATTGGATTTAGGGTTTAATTATTCTACGTTGGGGGGGGGGGGGGGGGGGGGGGGGCAGATACCGGGGTAGTTATATAATAGGAATAATTGCGTAAAATACCCCTGTAGTTTGGGATCGTTGCAAAAAAATTCCTCGCGTTACACAAATTGCAAAAGAACACCCGTGATTGTAATAGTGTTGCAATCGTTAAATAAATCGTCCAAATTGACAGAGCGTGATGTTCACTCTCTTAAGAAGTCGTTTGGTAGTTTTTAATACATTAAAAAGACTAAAATACCCTCACTTTCTTTTTTCTCTCCCACTCAAGTCACAACTTCTTCTCCAATTCAACCAAATTCTAACCCTAGCCACTAGCCCTAGCCGCTACCTTCACTAGAAGAAAACCTAGCCGCCAGCCCCCAACCCTCAACCAAAACCCAAGTTGTAATTTCTACCACCACAGGTCTCGTCTACCACCACCCTCCCCAATTTTTGCCGCCTCCGAGCCCTAACCACCAACCATCACCCTATGTCGCTGCGCCGCCACCCACCGCGAGCTCTGCATCGCTAGACCCGTTGTCAATTGAACCATGTGCACCGTCGCCAACCCCGTAATCAGGCCCAACCACCTGCACCACACCCAAATGTAACCCTAATCGCACGAACTCACCGTTTGCACCGTCGCCAACCCCGCAATCAAGCCCAGCCACCTGCGCCGCACCCAAACGTAACCCTAATCGCACGAACTCAGATCTGGGGTTTTAATCGCACATTGCGATTGAAACCCTAGATCTGAGTTTCTGCAATTTGGGTAAATCAACCACACAGGTTACCGCGCGAGGTCGTGGTAGAAAGAATCATGGCTGGGTTGGCACGAGCATCATCGTTGCCTCTGATCTCGCTGTGAGAGCTTCAAAGTGCACGGACCTTATTGCGTGGCTGGGGCGCCTCGGCGAAGGCACTCGGTTTCGAGGACAAGTTTGTTGGTCCCAAGTCTTCCTTCTAAGCAGCATTAAAACTCGGCAAGAATGGAGGGGCGACGAAAGGAAGGGGAAGGCTTTGACGGTGTTGTGGCGGCGAAGGGAGGGGCTTGGGTTCTGGCCAAGACTTATTTTTACAGGGGTATTTTGGACAATTTATTTAAATCGTTACAAAAACCGTCGGATGCAACACTATTACAATCACGGGTGTTCTTTTGCAATTTGTGTAACGCGAAAGGTTTTTTTGCAACGACCCTAAACCACAGGGGTATTTTACGCAATTATCCCTATATAATATAACAAACCCACCCCATACCTGTGCGGGTTCAAAAATTAATTATCATACTTGTGCTATAACCCGGTCAACGCAAAAAAAAATCCGTTCCTATGGGATCGGGGCGGGCCAGATATCCGTCGGTTGCGGATCAAATTGTCATCCCTACGCTTTAAGTGAAAAAAAAATACATTTTTTTAGGGCAAATTCGTCATTTCACCAATACAAGAAAGAGAGCTATATGTAATTTTTCTCTCTTTTTCCATCCCCTCTCTCCTTTCTTCTTTACACCCCCACCCCCTCCACAACACCTAATGCCACTGTCACCGGCACTATTGAAAATATTGTGCCACCACCATGGGAAAGGTCCCTCTTTTTTAGGGTACTCTTGGGAACAGATCAAGTGGAGACGGGCCCTGTAACTCAGGGGATTAGAGCACGTGACTACGAACAACGATGTTGAGGGTTCTAACCTCCCTCTCTCTCTCTCCCCCTCCTCTTGAACCACCGCCACGGCACCAAGGACCACGATCGGATCTCTAACCTTCATTCACGACGTCTAGATCATGGACCAATTGCAATAGCGGCTACAGGGAGGGTGGTAGCAGGGTCGAGAAAGACGTTGGTTTAGAAAAAATAACTAAATGTTTTAGTTATTGGGTTTTCAAGATGATGCCCAAAAGTTTGATAACCAATTTTTTTTTGGAAAAACAACTAGATGTTTTAGTTGTTGAGTTCTTAAGATGATGCCCAAAGTTTGATAATAAAAAACTTTCGTGTATGCACAAACGTCTCAAACCATTTAATTTCTAAGAGTTCAAGCGCTCTTGGACGGTAGAGTTAATCGGAGAAATGTTTACTATATTTTGGGATCAACTGACTAAAAAAATATTGATCAGTGAATAATTGATTATCGAGGTTAAAGGAGGGTCTAATTATTGTTCTATGCAGTTAGATCAAAGTGTCGTGTTCGTGGTAAAAGTACAAGCACCATAGATCCAACAACCTTGTATGAAGGACTTGGTTCAATCGTACTTGAATACAGGCGTGGTAAATTTGGTACTTTATACCACCCGAAGTCCAAGCTTCGTATTCTTTTTGCACTCACATTTTTAGCCATATCAAGCCTACTTCACATTGCACCATAACAACATCAAGCGCCTATGCGGACACACAACGTGCATAGTGGAAAACAATCATGAATTCTCGGTTATAAACCGTTTGATGATGGTCATCAACTCCTTGGATTCTGGTGAATTTGGATAGATGGTAAAGAAGCCATGCTGCTGTCCTTCAAACTCAGCGTACTCTATCTTCTTTCCCCGCTCTTTCAATTTCTCTGCATAATCATCAGCTCGGTCTTTCAGCAGATCGCTTCCCCCAACCACCACCAGGATTGGATCAAGCTCCATTGCTTCAAGACTCGGGCTAACCGGTCCAAATGGGTTCACGAGCGGGTGATCGGTCGTCTCTCCAACCGGTATTGACAACCTCCAGAACCTACCCGATCGAGCCATGATAAAAATAAAAAAAAAAGTCATTAGGTAAAGCGTATAGACATGACACAAATATCTTCCTATAACCAAACACCTGGAAAGCAAATTCAATCATGGATCTTTACTACGCTGTTACAAGTCTCTTTACTACTCCTTTCGTTCCAAAATTTTTGATAATATTTCTTTTTTGCTCCCTCAGAAAAGTTGACTACTTTTTAAATTAAGAAAGATTATGTACGTGTTTTTATATGTTTACTCTTCTTACACTTTTTTAGTTATATTTCTCTCAGATTCTACACCAATGCAATTTCTTTCTTCTTTCCCACTTTTTTTTTTTACCTTCTTTCTCTATATATTGGGATAACATGAAAAACTCATGACATATTTTTATATTGATTCATTTCTAAAATAAGCCAGTAAATTAAATCTGATAAAATAATTTAGGACACAGGGAATAACATTTAAATTTTGTGCACAAACCTGTCAATAAGCTCCCAATTCAAGAATGCTTCTTTGGGGCCCTCGGCCTCGGACCTCGTCAATGCAGTCCCACCAAAGAATGGTGCCAACAGTACATAGCCTCTCACCCGGACTGGAGCCAACTCAACTGAACCGGCACCCAACTGAACCGCCAAATTGTGAGCAATGTTGCCACCCGCCGAGTCACCAGAGATGAACACCCGGCCGAAGTCAGCCACGTCCGTCAGCCATGCATCCGGTTCCTCGGCCACCGTTTGAGCTTGAAGCCACTTCACAGCCATATAGCCGTCCTGAATTGGTGCGGGAAGCCGGACCTCGGGAGCCAGCCGATAATCTGGCGAGACGATCACGGCCTGCAACTCCGATGCCAGCTGGAAACAGTAGTTCTGGCAGTTGGGCCAGGTGCGCGAGCCGATGCAGAAGCCGCCGCCGTGGATGTAATAGAATATCGGGAGCTTGGAGGAAGATGGTGCAGCCGGCTTGTAGAGGCGGAGCTGAAGGCCGTGTATGGCGTCGAAAACCACGTCTTTCCACAGAACCGAGCCGTCGTCGTGGACGGGCACGTCAAAGCTCGGCTTGGTCGACCTAACGATGGACCCGTCGCTGTAAACACGGAGAACGCCTCGGCATTCGTCCACCTCATACGGCGGAACAGAGGCGACGGCGGCGGCATCGGTGGTTCCCTCCGCGTTGCTAGACATGTTTTTTACTCTGCCTAATCTCTGCAGCCCTGTCCCTTTAAGAAGGAAGGTGAGGGAACAGGAACAAGGGAAGAGTTAAGAGGGAGGGGTGGCTTTGGTAGTTGTTGCAATATTATAGTAATACCAATTTGCCAACAAATAATTGGTTTAGCGGTTTTCAGAGTTTTAATTCAGGCTTTTTTACGTGAGTTCAAATCTTGTCTGTCGTTTAAATTACTAGCAAAGTTACTTCGTCATCTTGCATGTGCTCTGTATCGGATTTTCCGTGCTTCAATTCCTATATAAATACGAAAATTTCAATTCCTATATAAATACGAAAATTGGAAGGTCACAGACGTACCATTCCGTACCGGTTAAATCAAAGATTTATATTCCATCCTTTTTAGAAAAGAAGAAAAAATCAATTAGGCTCTTGGGGTAATGATTCAAGCAGGACAAAGTTTAAGGTTTCAGCTGCTCTGTTAAGTTTTGTATGGCTTATTTGTCAGATTGTGATGATTATGCGAGCACTTGGCAGGCGGTGGGTTGGGTTAGGTCCGTGAAGGTCCGTGATGACGAGGTTAGGGAATACATTTGCCAGTTTGTATCAACATAAACTTTATGGCAAATGAAATTCCTTAAAGCTTTGGTTCTGTTTGTCTTTTTAGGAAATGGCTTTACGTTCATATATTAGATTAGATATCACATCCTCGATTTTGTGCGGCAATTTTTAATGTGAAAAGAAATAAAATAAAATTCGTATGGGTGCGACTGTCAACGTTGTCACTCAATTTCAAGTCACGTCCATTTAGAAGCGGGCCGAGTGATCGAGTCTTATCAATCATATTTTTTAAATAATAATTTAAAAACTAGATGAATGCAATGCATTATGCGATTATGTGTTTGCATCAACAAATAATTTTTTTACTAATGATATGTATTTAATAAAAAAAAGCTGATCTGTTAACCGTGCAGACAAGTTGGGATAAGTTGCCCGCACGATCTGCCCGTCCACGCACGATCTATGGACGGTCCATATATTTTTTTTACAATTTTTTAAAACCCGTCCGCTACATAATGTAGCGGACGATATTTTTGATGAATATACTCCTCAATTTTCAAGTCAAGATGTTATATTTTCTAAAATATCGTCCGCTACATAATGAGTTTTAGCAAAGAGACAGACAATCTGCCAATATCCACGTCCATTCTCAATCTCACTTTCTCTCTCTTTACCGCTCAGTTTCAATCTCCAAGTCAATTTCATCTCTCTCTCCCCCCTTCTCTGAACTACATGTTCCTCCGTTTCACGCCGCCACAATTCTTTGCCCACCAACATTCAATTTGTACAACTCCCTCCGTCCCTAAAAAACTGATCAGATTTCTTCTTTGAGCCGTCCCACAAAAATTGATCACTTCCAAATTAGGAAAGATTTTGTAAGTATTTTTACATATTTATCATTTTATACTTTTTTTTATTTCTCTCACCACATTTAATTTTTCACCAACTCATTTTCTTTCTCCTGGCCCACCACTTTACATTTTTTTTATTTTACTTCTCTCTACACATTTAACACTCTACCAACCATTTTTCTTTCTCATGACCCACTCTCTTCCCCCTTTCTCTAAAGAGTAAAATGAAAAAGATACACAATATATAATCTAATTCTTTAATATATGTGAAAAGTTAAATGGATTGGTCTTTAAGGGACGGAGGGAGTATTAGATAAAAGGACCTAATTCACCTTTTTAATCCCGAACTCCAGAATCATATCAAACTCATAATTCATTTCAAAACTTTATGATTGAAGTTGTTCTCATTTCTCAAGACTTCACCATCTCACTATCACAAGTAGGATTGAACAAGTGAAACACATGATCCTCCCCTTTACTGTTCACCACCTCCACCTTACCAACCTGTACTCGAGGGAAACAACTACGGTATTCCCTCTGGCGACGACTAAATTTAGATAGTTATGGTACAAAGGTGAGAAGGTGCTTTCGGTGATGAAGTCGCTGCCGTGGAAGTAGATTAACAGAGAGTTTATCATCTGGGTTTGTGATTATGGGCAGGTAAAGAGGTGAGCAGGTGAGCAGGTTTTGGGGATGAAGCCGCCGTGGTGGGGAATCGCACCCTTGGATCTGTAGTCCCTGAAGAGCGCCATGTGGTCATCATTTTTCAGTGACTCATGCTTCTGCTCGATCAAGGAGATTCTCGCCATGTGCGTAGCGAGCCGATGACGTTCTTGTAGGCCACGGAAAGGAGGTTGCTCTCCTCGACGGTGAGCTTAGCGGCAAGGGTGGAGCCCGTGATGTGGCCAGAAAGCCCGGGTTAGCGATGAGACTGAAGAGGGCAAAAAGCTTTGAAAAGTACAAGGACTACACACAAAGAGAGAGAGAGAGAGAGAGAGAGAGAGAAGAACAAAATTGCTTTTCTCTACATTATGTCGTTCACTACATAATGTAGCGGACGAGCACTATAATGTACCGTATTTCCTTCAAGCTCGAGGTTATTTTTTTCAAAATATCGTCCGCTACATTTTGTGGTGGACGGTATTAAAAAAACGCAAAAAAATGATCTAGATCGTCCACAGATCGCACGGGGACGACGAGATCGCACAGGCAACTTAACTCAAGTTGTCCGCACAGTCAACGGATCAGCTCCTTTAATTAAATGTTACTAAGTGACATTAACTTGTATTAATATTTGTCAAAAAGAAGATAATGAAGGATTTAAATCAGGAAGTTATTAACTTTTCAAAATGTGCTCGTACTGATCAAGGCATAATTGTAGTTGGTTACTTATTAGTAAGTAATTATTTTTTAAGTGGGTGGTTTGTCTTGTACTGATAGTTATTTCTTACAATCTAATCAGAACTATATACGCTACGTCGAAGAAGGAGCAAAGGGTCATCAAATTCACATATCAAACCTTACTTGAAGAAATGAAGTCCGGATGCTATGAGTTCTTTTTGTTTATCTTTGTCAAATTAAACCTGCACATGATTTGCGTTGTGTGGATCGGAAATCCTACCTTCATTATAAACACTTTCATGTGCTTTGTAAAAGTTTTTCTATCTTCGTGGGCGCATTCTTTTTAAATTTGTTAAGATTTTTATTTTTAGTGAAGCCCCTAGGCTTAAGAGGCAAAAAAGATTCCACACATTTAATTAATTGTGTTGCAGACACACAATTAATTGTGAGTTTACCTTAAGCGCAAATAGTATGTTGTACAAACACTTGTTTTAGTCTCTGTTTGTGGTGACATAAATCCCTCCCTACAACTCATGAATTAAGAATTCTCACAACCATTTCATAAAAATTCATTAGACAAAGAAAGTGAAAGAAAGAAGACGAAGGGGACGTTCACAATTGATTTTTCAGTTTTATTTCTTATTCTTGTATTGTCAGTTTTCATTTTGAAAACAAACTAAAATAAAAGGTAAATCGCACTTGAACACTCCGTTTTACTACCTAAAATCTATTGTTTCAATCACTGACGGGGTTAGAAATTTTGGATGAGGTGGGTACCTACTAAATGAAAAAATAAACTTGTCAAAAGGTTTGCTATTGTGAAAATATAACTGATAATTAAACTAGGCAAACATGCATGGGTTATAAATGGGCACCGGTGCAATTTATACACACACGCTGCTCAGGGAAAATTTGTGGGTAAACTCAAATATCTTTCAATTAATCCATCTTTTTCGCATTTGACATAAAGCCCAGCAGATTAATTGAAAAAAAATATTCTTAAAAGCAAACTAATCATTAATCTACATAGACTACCCAGAACAATTAACCTAAATCAAACTCCGAGTGATTGTTAACAAAGACAAAAGGGTTTGTTTAGGTCGAAGAACCAGCAAAAGGAAGGTTAAGATTTGGGTTTTGAAAAATGCAAGGCAGGAGCAACAATGTGCGTGCGTGTGTGTGAATATAAGAGTATATCTATATCTGTAAATGGAGAAATTAGTTCATGAATAACATACATTAAGCCTATCCTAAGTACTTCACCATTGCAATAATACAAGATGCAGGCAGGCAGGCAGAGGCCTGCACCTACTAGTGACTTGTTTCTTCTCACCTTCTGTTCTTCCCAACATCTGCTAAATCACAAACATTCGTATTAACGTGGCTGACGTTGAATGCTTGAGCAATACTGCCCATTTTTAATAATGGCATGGGGCCAAGACTTCTGTTACATGCATGAAAGTGAAGATAGTTTAGCATCTCGGTACACCCATCAGGTACATTACAAAAACAAAGCCATGAATGCACAGAAATATTTGTAATGATCTTGACTTTTTTGGTTCAAAAATTAGCGCAATAGTATCTTATCTTCCCATTACATGATTCTGTAATGGAGCAGGTGATCAGAGAGGAAACTGTGGAAGTAGAGGTTATTAATGGCTGGATGGATTTGGAGTAAAATGACTACTCAGGGGGCCGCCGGGGAGCAAATAACCATCATGCTCCGAAGCCACCAAACTCGATAGGCTCAGTTTCCTTCGTCCTCGGCCTGAAATTTCATGCCCTTGGCTCTTCTGGAGACTCATATTCGGTTCAAGAGCCAAAGACAAGCTCGAAGAACAGCAGTACCGCATCATCTTCCACGAGAAAATCCTGAATGATGAGATGAATGGAGAATTTGACCAAATCAGATGTCCCCAATTTCATGGCCAGTGAGGTGGTCGGATAGTAAGCTGGCCTTGGTCGTTGTTGCTGCTAAAAACATGCTCCGTGTATATTGCGGAACCCGAGTCTAGACCGATGACCTGCAAGACAAAAAACGAGTGACCGCCGGGTGGGGTTCCATGCGAAAAACTCTCCGATGCTTAAATCAGAGTGCAGCAACCGAATAGTAACTCTGAAAAAGCATGAATTGTGTAGTCGTCCCATACCTGGAGGGGTAGACCCCTTTATATAACTGTAGGAGAAGACTCCTAATAGGACTAGGTCGTGGGCCAGATGTGTTAGGATCGCGTTAGGATCCTCGAGGATCACGTCACAATCTCTAATAAGATAATCATTGATCTCCCAGTTTGACTGGGATTGCCGGGTATTCCCCAATTATTGAGAGTTATATCATAAGCCCCCCCACTTCCTTAGCTAAAGTGTTTGGTTGAGGAAGTTTATACCTGGTGTCTCGAGACATGCGTCAGATTTGTAAGTGATTCTCATCCACTAGTAGAGGTAACAATATTTCTCTCTTCCATGTGCTCCGACCTAAGTGGGAGCTTAAGCCTTAAGCCTTATAACTTTGCCCAAGTAGGGCGCTAGAACCCTAGCTCTCGAGAGCTAAGTCTTAGAATGTCGCCTGAGTAGGCTATTCAGAATCATCTTTAGAAAGACGAATCATGGGATATCGAGATCCTTTAGCGGCTGTGCCCCATGGTAGCCTCTCTCGGGAGAGGACACAAAGATGTGCATGCAAGTTGTTGCATGTGCTAAGTGTTTGAATGTCCCCTCAAGGGGTCACCTCTCCTTTGGAGGGTGTTCATTTTGTGCAAGTGTGTGTTCTTGAGCTCGAGCCGACCACATCATGCTTGCATTTTATTTTGTCGCGAACTCTTATCATCAGCTAAGAGCTGGCAAAGAAGCCTCACACTCATGCTTGGCTGGGTTTTGAATTGACAAAGAATGGTGTGGGGATGAAGTCCCATAGTCCTTTGCCGTTTCACGGGTTAGAACTGTAGCTAAACTGTTCGGATAGAGCTCGAGCTCTATCCTGTCACCCTTGGGGGTGTTCGTCCCTCGAGGGACCGATAGAGCGCGGAGCTCACACAAATACCCTCGGGGGTTTGACGGAACTTAAGAGTTCTCGTCGTACGTGCCCTCGGGGGCAGATGGAGCTCGGAGCTCATGCAACTACCCTCGAGGGTTTGACGGAATTTAAGAATTCTCATCATACATCCCCTCAGGGGCGGATGGGGCAAGAGCTCATACAATTATCCTCGAGGGTTTGACGGAACTTAAGAGTTCTCGTCTTACACGCCCTCGGGGGTTTAACAGAACTTGGAGTTCTCGTTGTACGCTCCCTTGGGGGTTCTCGTTGTACGCTCCCTTGGGGGTTTGACAGAACTTAAAATTCTCGTCGTATGTGCCCTCTGGGGTTTCTCGTCCTAGTTGCCGTGGTGCCAAATAAGAAGGCGCAGGTCATGGAGCCCATAATATGGTCGCTGTGGCAAACCTCCCTGTCTGATAAGACACAAGGAATTAAGCCTGTATAAGAATGATCTCATGAAATATAAAGCCCCCCGGCCTTTGAGAAGGCGTGGATATATAAAGAAGGCTTTTCAGCCTACACGTAGGGCCCGGTCACAAGAAGACCTATGGGAGCAATATAGAAGACCATAATCCGTCTGATAGATTGGACGAGCATATAAAGCCAGAGGATACGAAGTCCGTCAGGCATAGCTGGCAATTCATTAGATACGGTGGCAGCATGTGTGCTTCCATCATTGTTGAACTAGCTTCTCAACGAGCAGCGATGTGAATACACCCTAGATAGAGGTCACTGTATGACCATGAGACGATATATAATGCCGAGACGGCAGGACACTGCAGCAAAAAACCCTAAACGCGACTTCAAATCGTAGGGTGCTATGAATTTGTTCCTTACTTATGAAGTGATTTATACGCCACCGTTGATGTTCGCAGGCATGGTTTAAACCCTTGCAAGAAATAAAAGTACGTGACTGAAAAAAATAGCATCTGCAGTAATAAAGCATATAAAAATACAACTAGGTTTTTAACACAGAAATAAGAGTGGTGTTCAGACATCATGGCCTTATTAAGGCCTTGTCGGTTAGCCAACAGGTTACGCAGCACTGCGTGTCACAGATGAGCTTAAAAATTCATGGCAGTCGGTAAGACATGACATAAAATAGACTCGCATCAATTGATACGACTGGACAATGCTAAACCACAAAATAGGTCTAGATAATATAGAAGCACGTACGAGAAGCAGTCTTCGAAAGGCTTGCTAGCGCCTAAAATTATAGTCGTTTTATTTTTTAGTGACAAATGTACGATAAAACATACGCCGTTATTAAAGAGTTTATGCGACATATTTTAAATAAAAAGACACTCTGTGGGTCTTAAGTTTAATTAGACCATCTTCTTAGGTTAAAAGTTTGATGCTTTTATAAAATGAGTGGCCTAAATGAAATAAATGGACCTTTTGGGCGCACTATTATGTCGAATGTTTAAAAAAAAAAAAAAAAAGAATGGACATCTTTTTTTATTTGTTGTCTGCCCCCTTCTTCTCATTGACAGGAACAGCACGGCCTAAAGAGGCTGTGGCACTGCTTGATGGCGCCAGCTCTTCACGGCGGTGAGATGGCGATGCGACATCGGGCAATGGTGACCATGGAGCTGCGGCCAATCACGGTGGGGTGGATCTGGAGTAGATCTGGCGCGGTTGGTGGCCGACGGTGTGCCGGTGACGACACCGCTTGGTGCCACTGCGAAGCACCGATTGGGCAGTTAGTGCCTCTGTCGACGCTACTTGTTACTCCGTCAGGATCGGCGACGACCGCTTTACGGTGATGTTGGTGAAGACTTGAACTGAGCAGCGTGTCCGGCAAAAGCGACGCTGCTACTAGCCATGACGGCAGATAGCGAGCCTTAGCAATGGCGACAGAAGGGAAACAATGAAGGCAGATCTGAAGGAAGGGTGGCAGTGCCGGCCTCTTATTGACAGTGGGGTGGCGACACAGGGGTGAGGCAGTAAAAGCAAGGCGATGGCGCCTTGGGGTGGCGATCGGCGCTACTGCTACCTGTTCTCTTTCTCTCTCCCTTTTTTTTTGGGATCTGCTACTGTAGCTCTACCGTGGCGCCTTTGGTTTGCAGTCGTTGTTGCCGGCACAGTGTTGATCAGTGCGGGGGCGACCAGAGGAATCGGTGGTGCGACGGTGGCCGACGTAGTGGATCTTGGAGTACGCGATCTTGCAGTACCGGTACCTCGCCGGAGGACCTACCATGGTGGTGATGGCGAGGTGTTATAAGGCGTCGTCCGGCGCTGACGGTGATCACGTGGATTGGCGTAAGAGGTCACGACGGTGTCGTGTCTGCCTCTTTTTTTTTCTTTTCTGATTTCTGTAACGATAAGCCGTGGGGCAGCGTCGCGGTGGTCGTTGCGGGCTTCTGTGATAGATCGACGGTGACCATGTCTTGATCTCGAGCTTGCACAACGGTGCCGCTAGTGCTTCTTGTGGTGACAATGATTTTTTTTTTTCTGTTTGGTTGTTGCAGCTGCTCCGGCAGCTTCTTGATGGTGGTCGACGGTTTGTGGTGTCCGCCGCTCCGTTGACTATGGTTGTGCAACTCTTATGGAATCTGTATTGATTTTTTTTTTGCAACTGTGGCCATGACTCCATTGGCTTTGCCATGGTTGTGCGGGCATGGGCCTGCCCCGATAAGCTTTGTTGATGGTGGCGCTTCGGTAGATCGACATCGTCGTCGGTGGCTCGGCGACCCTTTGCTGGTTCTGAATTTTTTTCGAACAATGCGATTGTACTTATGCGACTGTGACGATAATTCAGATTGAAAAGTTGTGGTGGTTCCGACGTGTTGTCGTAGATAATTTGGGATAAACTGTTGAACTATCTTGAGGTCAAAGGGCTAGGGTGGCGGGTCTCACGGATGGCGCCAATTTGTTACTGCTAAAAACATGTTCCGCATACATTGCGGAACCCGAGCCTAGACCGATGACCTGCAAGACAAAAAATGAGTGACCGTCGGATGGGGTTCCCGGCGAAAAACTCTCCGATGTTTAAGTCAGAGCGCAGTTACAGAATAGTAACTCTGAAAAAGCATGAATTTTGTAGTCGTCTCATACTTGGAGGTAAGGCTGTGAATGAACAGAGTTGTTTACGAATAACTCGCTGTTTGTTCTTTCAGAAACTCGTTCGTGTTCGTTCATGTAATAGGTGAACCAAACACGAACACAATTTTAAGGCTCGTTTATTAAACGAGCCGAGTTTGAACATGATGATATTTGCTTATTAATGTTCGTGAACAGGAGGACTCGTTTACTTAACGAGCCGAACACGAGCCGAGCCTTGTAAACGAACACGCTTCATTAAAAAAATATAATATACTGCAAACTTACACAAAATATCTCTGTGTTGTGTTGAGACGTGGAAGCATGTGGATCACCAATGCTTCCTCTCTCTATCACTAAATTCATTTTCTTTCTCTCGTTAAAGACACTAAAAAACCTGTGCCCCTCTCTCATCAATATTCAAGTAGTCATCATGCAATTGCAGGCACACCGCCGGCTTGACCACCGCCCACACCGTCGGCCAGACCACAGCCGCCCAAATCGCTGGCCAGATCGTCCCCCACGCCGCGACCTTCTCTCAGACACTTGAACAATTAAACGCCTCTCTGCTCTCTCTCTCTCTCTCTCTCTCTCTCTCTCATCACACAAGCACACCGCTGGCCAAACCATCGCCCACATCACCGGCTAGGCCACAGCCAAGTCAAGCAACAGGGCCACCGACGACATTTGCTCCTCCACACCAACCAACTCCTCTCTATCTCTGATGCCTCTCTAATCGCTATCTTCTCGGCCGTGAATGAAATACATACGCACATACCTTCTATTTCTTACTCTCACGCACGTACGCCCATCACCCCGGATCAGATCTGGATCAGATCTAGCATCACCTCGATCAGATCTGATCAGATTTGATCTTCATCTTCTTCTCCGATCATTTCTTCTGCCATTTTTCCGATCGATGATTCAGTTTGTTTATTTAGACAAACCAGCCGAGTCGAGCCCGAGTTGTGCGTTAACGAACTCGAGCCGAGTTCAAACACCCATGTCTGGCTCCTAAACAAACACAAGCCGAGCTCGAACATCCCTGAAAATAAACGAACCGAGTTCGAACACACCCATGTTCGGCTCGAACTCGATTTGTATACAGCCCTACCTGGAGGGGTAGACCCCTTTATATATCTGTAGGAGAAGACTCCTAGTAGGATTGGGCCGTAGACCAGATGTGTTAGGATCGCGTCAGGATCCTCAAGGATCACGTCACAATCCCTAATAAGATAATCATTGATCTCCCAGTTTGATTGGAATTGCCGGGTATTCCCCAATTATTGGGAGTTATATTTGAGTTATATCAGTCGTCATCTGTGTTTGCTGCTTTGCTCAGATAGTAAGTTGGCAGCACGTGGGTACACGACCCCTTGTGCTCTCGGTTGCCTCCGCCTCTGGTTTCAATTACATCAAATAATATCCTAACATTTGAAAAAAAATTCAGTTAGACACAAAATCATTTCTCGATTGAAATAGACGGGCGACCTTCCATATAGAGGGCAAACATGTCTTTTCAAGACAAATACACGCCGACCGAGCATCCCATAGAGTCACCACCCGCCCCCCACAACATAGTATCCATATGGGTTTAGCGGTCAAGGTTGTCACTCAATTTCAAGTCACAGGCCGTAGATGCAGAGTGAGGCTCATAAATATACTCTTCAAACAATGACCCAAAAAGCAGATGAGTGCAATGCATCCTGCTGGTATGTTTATTATCCCACTTGCTTATCCATTTGGGAAAAAATGAAGGCAAATCAATCAATTAAGAATAATTAGAGCTTGTGCAAAAAGAGTAACTCAGACACATCTAATAACATCACTTACTACGAATTCACTTAACATTCCTAATTAGATACGCTCTCAGACCATTACTTCCTAAGCCTCCGAGCACCTAACCAATTAATGTCTCACTATAAATTTGGAACGGAACCTGCAAACTGCTCATACCAAAAGCTACAGACAGGAGATAAATGAGTTTCCCACGAGGGCAGATAAGCATATATATATTTGAATATGACACTCATGCAATAATTGTTAAAAATAGAAATGAGGCAGTTACTGATTATTCAATAGAAATCTAAGCATAAAATCATTGCACTTGTATTTATTTATCACTGAGTGAGTGCACTTTGCATTGAAATTTTACTATCATTGATGTTCAGTTGTGATTATCATGCAATATGAACTGACATTCACTTATCACTAGGGTTCACTATTCACTTTGGTACAACATTCACTAAAAATTCTCTGATTATTGTTGTACATACTAGTTACAATCCTCTGAGATTCTATTCGAGCACCCATAAATCGTTGAGAGGAAGCATTCTCATGCACTCCAAATACAAGCAAACGCTATGCACATTGTGCTTCACTTTGAATATTTTTACGTCCTTTTTATTGGTTTAATGCACTAATATCTGTTTATATAATTTTGCGCCTCACTTTGAAAAGGTACACCTTTGCGCGTTGCGCCTAGGCTCCGGGGACCTTTGCGCCTCAGGTCTGCCTGCGACTTTAATAACTTTGTTCTAAACTACCAACTACTTCAATGCATTGATGGCTCCAGCTTTTAGTCACATTCCTTATATGCCTGGACTACGACTATTTCCACACCTTGTTGGCTTTGACTTTTAGCTCTAATCCTTTTTATTTGACAAATAATACTTCCATGCATTGTTGGCTTTAACTTTGGAAACATTAATTCTAAGAAATACCTGATGTGTCTCGATGACCAACTACATTAATGCATTATTGACTCCATATTTGAGCGATTTGATCAGGTATCTGGCATTGTCTAAAATTACGAATCCCCCAATATTATGTTTAGATCCTCTATCAAATCTGAAATTCCGAATAATATTGGCATGATTCCTATGTAAGAAGCCTAATGAAGGTCCATGCACTCTGATTTCTTTTCCTACCCAAATCAGGCTTCTGTCCCTGTCCAAGTCATTTAGCTTTTACGAATATACGTTATTTTTTTCTCATACTAGCTCACATGCATGCTCCCTCACCGAGAGGCTTTTTGGAAGTCTTGTTTTATTCTTTTGGTCTTCATTTTATATTTTTCGATCAAAGAGTTGCTTACTTCTTTTGGTCTTCATTTTAAGAGCTTTTTGTAGGTCTTATTTTCGTACATGTTGGCACGCATGCAAGCTCTAGTGGCCAAGTCTCGAGGGGACTATTCTAGAAGGTTAACTTTAGGCCAACCGCAACTTGCCAGATGTTATATATTCTTCTTTGTAATATTAGTTTTTGACGTATACAAATTTTAATTTACAAATTCCCCTAAAGTATGGATATCCCTAAAAGACTAATATATGACAATACTTATTATTATTATTATTATTATTATTATCTTCTAGCATGTCAGAGTGAGGTGGTCTAGCCAAATACATCATGCTTCACTTTGAAATTTTCTATAAGATGATGCAATACATATGATGTGTATCTCTTTTTAAAGTTAAGAGATAATTATAAAGGATATATGGTCGTAAAGCAAAACTCCTATTAGCCCTACACAAATTGGGTGAGCATTGGGAAGAAATTGCTTAAATTTTACATCAAGCCAGATAGAACTCTAGCAAATTCAAGGGATAATATCACTAAATTGCTTGAGTTTAGATTAAATTACACTCAAAGACATAATTTTTATCCCTACACAAAATGTGAAAAAATTGTACCATTTTCCCTTAATGTTAGGGTCTGTGAACCTAAGTAATGATTTTGGAATCTTGTATTTTAAAAATGCCAATACTACCTTTAATTCATACTTTGATACTAAATACGTACCTTTATCTCTCTCTCTCTCCCTCCCAACTCCAACCACCTCAACACCACCACCACCACTGTATCCTCTCAACACCATCAACCACCACGACACCACCACCACTAAACTACACATATACAAATGCACATACATAGCTGCCGTCATCTCCGCCAATGGTAGGGACAAGAGCACTACAAGGGCGGCATCACCACTAGTAGCAGTGCGCGACACCAACCACGATTCTGGCCGGCTCTTTGAACAGATTTTGCGTTAGCTTTGCCACTATGTGCGTGGATCTGTGTATGTGTATGAGTGTGTGCGCCAATTTGTATGTCTGTGAGTTTGTATGCATCGATATCTTTGTATGTGTGCGCAGGCATGTGGTTTTCATGTGGTGGGAGTGTATATGGTGCTATAATGGGCCATAGTGGTACTTATGGTGATTTTGATGAAAAGAAAGAAAAAGAGATGTTGGGTTGGGATGGGTTGGTGGTTTGGTGCTCATGTTGCAGTGTTAGGGGTGGTCCTATGGTGGTTGTCAGTAGTGGAAGGCGATGATGATACGAAAGAAAAAGGGCATTGAGAAGATAGGAGGGCAAGGGTGTATTTTCATGAAAATTTAGCATTCCGTTTTGGTCAGAGGCAAAAGTACTAGTTATGGCAAAAACAATCCTCGCCTGTAACTTACCACTAAACTCCCCTCAATGAGTTTAGTAATATTATCCTTACATTCAATCATCTAAGCTAAGAACGTCATCTTTTAATAGTATTATAATTAGCATATGTCATGCGCTTTGGATTTGGCACTATTAATGGGCCCTACATAAGGATAGAAGGTTAGTTGTCCGCATTTAGCATGTATGGGAAGGTTGAACATAGTAAGTTAACTTTGCTCTGCTTTGCTAAATGAATCATTTCCTGCAAAGTTTCTTTTTAAACAAGTTGTCTACCTAGTTGGGTCATTGGTCACTTACACGTCGAAGCTTACTCCTATAGAGTAAGCATTCAAAGGAAGAACTTTTATAGAGTAAGTAGAAAGAAAAGTTTCGATTGGAGTTGAGTTGCCGTGGGTTTAATCTTCAGATGCAAATTTTTAGAAATTCTAACCCTTTTATCTTTTTATTGTTTTAGTGTTAGAGGCCTCACAATAATGATGAGTGATAGCAGTTAGACATGCGACTGGTCACCTCAAGTCCATTGAGCGAACAATGGGTGCGTGACTAAAAACATGAATGGAAACATGTAAGTGCTATATGAAATTGGAATGAAGATGCTTTTTTGTATGTGCGCGCGGGCTCGTGCATCTTCTCTATTTTAAGATTGATCATCTATTTCTGTATTCATTTTTGCTCGTTAATTGCGATACTGTAGTTCTCAATTTGTAAATTCAGCCACCTAGATTGTGGCAAACCCTAGAGAACGCCCAATTTACCCCTTGTCACCTCATTCCCGAAATTGCAATTGAACAATAATTGTACATATCTGATGGTGTTAACGGTGCCACGACTAGCAACATTTTTTTTGAGGTTGTTTCGAACTTGGTATATTCTTTTAGCTGAGGTGGGAACCTCAGATTGTGGCTACGTGTGGTGTATTGCACTAGTAAACCTAGCAAACTTGAACGGGAAGAAATAAAAGGCTTTGCTGGCTAGGGTATTATAAAGAATGTCGATTGAAGGATAATTTTGGGAAAACAAATAGCGCATCAGACAATAAAACACAGTAGAAGAAATTCATCTATAGTCGTGCACGTGAGCGTAATGGGCGATTACTCATGGGCTTGGACCGTAAGCTTTAGTCCCTGTTATCCTGGCTCAACCATGTTGGGTTTTATAGGTTGTCAAATTGAACCATTAGTCATGTTATAGAAGTTCCAAACTTCAATGGGTGTTACATGTAATTAATTAATACGCTTTGAGCAAAAATGATAATAGTTTAATAGTACTAAAATGGCTCCACAGACGCAAGTTCAAAATTTTCAAATCCGAGAACCCAAACGGTCCAATACTTTTTCCATCAAAACCACGTCCACCGTCCGATTACTCCTCCTCTCTTCATCGTCCCCTTCTCCCTCACTCCCCAATTTCAAAATCAACTTCAAGACCTCTCTCTCTCACTCGCCCACAGAAACACACACAGATACACATACATAACCCGTGCCCTTGATTTCACTTAGATTAGCAGAACAATGCCGTTTATTTCGGAGGCCGCGAGCGCGATTAAGAGCAGATTCGGGTTCCATGACCACAGTACTTCGGAGCCAATGCCGTCGGTACGGAGCTCGCCGGATCTCTTGAAATCGGCGTCCAAGGAGAGTCTCGTCCATTCCTCCGCGATTCGGAGCGTAGGCGGGAAGGACGAGCCGTTGAACCAGAGCTTCGAGTTCCGTGAAGATCCTTCCTTCTGGAACGACCACAATGTTCAGGTACCCTTCGTTTGCTATCAAAGATTGCGCGTGCAGTTGTGCGTGTGATTCGCGTATCGTGTACCGTGTTGATCAGAAAGATTGTATTAAGTGTCTAATCCATTGGAGGTACTGTGTGCGTGTGGGTGTTTGTATTCTTAATTTGGAACATTGTGTGGCGCGCGTGCTCAATTGGGGGTTGGTGTGCCTTTTTGCCGTTTATCTTTGTACTTAATATGATGTGTGTGTGTTTCCGTGTACTCAATTACACACATTCTGGGCTCGCGCATATCGGCGTGGGAGTGTGTTTACTTAAGTAGAAACATTCTGTGTGCGTGCGTGTGTGAACTGTGAAGTGTCTTTCTTGTACTCGACTAGAAGCATTTTGACCTGTGGGTGTGTGCGTGTAGATTTTTTTTTTTGTGGAAAAGCTCTTGGCTTCGCTGGATTATTTGGCAACAAACTGGTATCTGAGTGTGACTTGTCTTACATAAGAATACTGGTTCCAAGTGCACCAACAAAAGTGGCAGTTATATGACTTTGACCCTGCAATATTGCATTTTATGAGGCGCGTCATTGCCATCACATATGATGGAGTTATCCATTGTAACTTTTGGGTAAGCAGCTCAATTCAAAATACTGTGCGGACGTTTGCTATCCATTACAAGCGTTGCATGCACGGGTTCATGTGTAGGTCTGTGCTTTTGTGTACTAAATTTGTAACGGTGTGTGGGCGTGTATCGATTAGGAACTTTGTGAGTGTGCCATTTGTATGTGTGCACACGCATGTATTTTCTTGCTAAAAGCCCTTAGAATTCATTAGATTGTTTAGGAACCATATGGCATATCAAAATGCACTAATAAAGTGGCAATTTTGTAATTCTGGAATATTGCATTTTTGTGAGGTATGTCACTGGTGTCATATATGAGGTAATTAACAATTATACTAGTGGATGAGCAGTTCAAGTGATTGCAATTGACCTGATGAAGTTCTCTTTGTTGGCAAGATATGAACAGTTTGATGCATTATAATAGCAGTTGCTTACAGTTTCTCAGTCTAGCGTGTTGCAGAATCAGTTAGGAATTTGTAGTATAATGACAAGAAGCTGGACATACTTTGAAGATCCTGGGAGGGGCAAGAATTAGAGTAGATAATTTAACTAAAGGCTCAATAAATGCAACAGTTAACGTTTCTATCGTAGTTATACCATAGCAGTGGCAGTGCGTGTGTAAAACATAATTGACACTAGAGAATGAATTTTGTCTACACATAATACCGCCATAGCAAGGACACAGATTGTTGTCACTGGCAGTAGGGTTACTGAAGTCCACGAGACACTAGCTCTGGACAAACACCTGTGATTAAATTATTTACACTATAAGTACTTATAACAAAGAGCTTTCCCAAAAAATGGTAGGTGAAGTTGAGGAAAGTTTTGTAAGATTGTAAGATTTACCTAGAAAATGCGTATGGGAGTATTTTGACTAATAATGGAGTGACTTAAAAGGGATAGTTGTAGTACTTTGAATTAGAACTTTAAAGTCGGTTTCATGCCACTTGGTGGACACTAGTTTCACCTCAAAATGACTTCACTTAAAAAGAGAACGACTTTCAAAGCTTTAACGGCTTTATGTGGAAATGAGATTGAAATTTCCTATGGCTAGGAGATTTATCAAGAACAAGTGGGTCGGAGTATTTCTGCCTATTGTGGGCAATGAAAAAAGGGAGTGTTTTTTATACTTTGAATGGGGAACTTCAAAGTCGCTTTTATGCCTCTTGGTAGACATCTTTTATACTTAAAATGACTTTCCTTAAAGACTGAAGGAATATCAAAGCTTTAAAGGCCTTTTGTTGAAATGTCATTCAAATTTTGTGAATATAAAAAGCTTACCGCTCCCCTCCCCCTCCCCTCGGCGTCTGCTTGCAAAGTTTTGCGATTTGACTAAATTGCACCTCTTATATTGCTTGCAAGCTTTAAAGAACCTTAGATTTCGCATTTCTTACTATTTTTCTTACTTAGTTTAGCATTGTAACTCATTTCTTGTAAAAATTGGACACAGGTCATCATAAGAATACGTCCTTTGAGTAGTTCCGAGATATCTCTGCAAGGTTATAGTTCATGTGTCCGGCAAGATAGCTGTCAGACAATTACTTGGAGTGGCCATCCAGAATCACGCTTTACCTTCGATCTTGTTGCTGACGAGAATGTTACCCAGGTCTATGTTCATTAGTTTTACATTTTTTTTTTGCACGCACGCGTTGGTCTTTGTCATCAACTTCATTTTTTGTGATTTATCAGGAGAGGCTATTTAAAGTGGCTGGGGTGCCAATGGTGGAAAACTGCATGGGAGGCTACAATAGTTGCATGTTTGCCTACGGCCAAGTGAGCTGCATAATGATTATTTCATTTTGTTCTAGTTTCTTTTCTGAGGATCTGGTTTGTATGATTTTGTCCTAGGCAAGTTGATGCTATAGTGGAAAGTTTTGATCTCCTTGTTGATATATGTAATCTGGTTGGCATAATTCTAGTAGAAGCTAACATCTCTAATGAATTCTTGACCTTGAAATTTTAAGTGATGTCAACTTGTTTGGTTTTGGCTGCACTGTTGTGTAATACAATATTAATTGTTTATATGCAGACTGGAAGCGGAAAGACTCACACGATGCTTGGAGACATCGATGAAGGCACTAGAAGGCATAGTGTCAACTGTGGAATGACACCTAGGGTCTTCGAATATTTGTTTTCGAGAATCCAAAAGGTACGCCTGTAAATTCAAATAGATCTCAGGCATAAAACAGGCCATGAATGTATTCTGGTTTTGGGGGAGTGAAGAATTTCCTAATCTTCTGCCGAAGTGACTTATAACTATGGCTGTCTTAGTGGCTTAGCCGCTAACCATTGCGTGCAAGTATGAAGTTGGAGAATAAACCATCCTGCTAGAGTTGGAGAGCCAGACGAAATCCCTCACTCTCTAAGTTACAGTAGGATTGTTTACTACAAGACACATGATCCTGACATAAATGGACTTAAGGAGGACTGGATGGTTTTGTATACAACACCGTTTATCCATCTTAGTTTGAATGTGGAGAATTATAACTCTCATGCTTTTTATGAACGAGAACTCTTCTTCTTTTGGTTTATGGCTTTTTTAAACCACACAGAGTCGAGAGTCACTAAATTGCTTTAGCTTCATTACTTTGTCTTTTGTCTTTCAAGCCACACAGAGTCATATAGTCGCTAAATTGCCTTAGCTTCGTTACTTTGTCTTTCGTCTTTAACAGCTATGTATTGTAATCCACGCTGTATAAAGTTTCAGAAGCAACACCTTTGGTGGTTTCATTTGTCATTTACAGGAAAGGGAGGCACGCAGGGAGGAAAAATTGAGATACACTTGTAAATGTTCTTTCCTAGAGATCTACAATGAGCAAATTCTTGACCTTTTGGATCCATCATCTCTCAATTTACAGGTATGTTAAAATGTTAATTTCAAAACTGTGTCTAAAGAAAGGAGGAGAAAGTAAAAGAGTCCAATAAAATAAGCAATCAAATTTCATTATGGCCCCTCAGTTTAACAGTTAAAGTGATGAAGATCCTGTTATGTCATCTTTGATCTTTTGCCCTCGTAGTTCTGGATAATTATCTTTCTCATGTCTTCAATACTCTTCCAATTCTACCTTATCAAGGTCCCCTGCTCAAAAGCTTAATTAACAAATTTCAGATAAGAGAAGATAGTAAGAAAGGCGTCTATGTAGATAGTCTCAGAGAGGTAGAAGTTTCCAGTGCCAGGGATGTTATTCAGCAACTTGTTCAGGTTTGCAACCTCTTCATGTCTATCTTATGCTTATCAACTTTAGCAGTAACTGGTATTAACTGGCTGCCTGCCAACTTATTGTCTAGGTCCAGGTGATCATTAAACTTGTTTTTTTGACATTCTTAAGAGCATATACCGCTTGAAAAAGTTGTTGAGCTCTTGTCCTGAGATATCAATTATATTTCTTCTCAAAATAGTTGGGTTTTCATTAACCGAGAATCTCTTTCCAGGGCGCAGCTAACAGAAAGGTAGCTGCCACTAATATGAATCGTGCCAGCAGCCGTTCTCACAGTGTGTTTACATGCATCATTGAAAGTAAGGTGAGTAGCAATTGCTGTATTCCCTTATCTTTCATTCCCTCGCTCTCTATTAATTTTGTCCTTTATTGAGCTATTTTACACTCATTCTTTGCGTAACGTTAATTAAGTGTTTGGATTTTAGTGGGAATCACAAGGTGTAACTCATCATCGCTTTGCTCGGCTTAATCTTGTGGATTTAGCAGGCTCTGAAAGGTAAAGGACTATGTGTGACTGCGAATCAGAAAACTAGACTTTCATGTCTGTCAAGGGATTAAAAGCCTTGACCTATTTGTTTTAACATGCATCGTCGTATGATTTATTTATGAAAAACAGGCAGAAGAGTTCTGGTGCCGAAGGTGAACGTTTGAAGGAAGCTACCAACATTAACAAGAGTCTTTCGACTTTAGGGTATGTTACTACTTTTAAGTTGATACATAAGGCTTTTCTCCCTAGTTACTTGGTGGCCTAGTCAAATTTTTGGTTTTCCTCTATATGATATCTAGTTGATGTGATTGAAATTATGCAGGCTGGTGATTATGAACCTCGTGAGTGTTTGTAATGGAAAATCGCTCCATGTGCCTTACAGGGATTCAAAACTCACATTTTTGCTTCAGGTGAGTATTTCACATTGAAAAGTTTTAGGAAGAACAACACACACTTTTCCCCTTTTGGATGGATCATAGCACAGTATAAAAAATTTTATGCATCTAGCAAGGCAGATGTTTCTGACAAATCCTGCATTGTTTGCCAAACATATTGCAAGAGCTGCTTTTGGCTATTCAAACTTCAGCGTAAAGACAAGCTGACTCATTGTGTTTCTTGTGGCAAGGGTCACCTTTGTTTACACCACTCTTTCCAGCTTTGTAACTCATAATCAAGAGTTTTGTTGATTATTCTAGCAAGTAGAAATGATGTCACTTACGTTACATGAAGTGCCTGTTAAAGCAAAGTCGTGCAGTCATGCTTAGTGTGTTTAGTTGGTGGAATATGCAATTCTTTTAAAGTCTTTCCATTTTTGTGATTCTCGCTTAGCAATGAAGTTATGACTGTCAAAATTTTTTAATCCATGAGCAGTACTTCGGGAAAATTGCTATAGACTATTTGAACTTTTGGTCTCCAAGGGTGAAGAATTTCTTTCCAATAAATCCTTATGGCTGGGATGCTCTTTTTTCGTGAATTATCTATGACTTATAACTCAAAATCAATCACAACGATTGATGTAGTTTACATGAAGTGGTTGTAAATGGATTCATGCTCAGTGTTAGTTGTTTAGAGTTTGCCCTTTCCTTTTTCCATAGGCACTTGTCTCTTACAAAAGTGGATGTTCTTGGATGGTTGGAATCTTCTGACATAACAATCTTTATATATTCGCATCTTCTCATGCATCTTCCATAGTTGTATATGTATGAAAATTATTAAATTATAAAATATACTTTCTTATTAACTGCTACTCGAAGAATTTTGATTTTGTTGTACTACTTAGATGCATGCCTTTTAATGAATACGCTTTATAGATCTTTCCTTCTTTCCCTTTGCAGGATTCCCTGGGAGGAAATTCAAAAACTATTATAATTGCAAATATTAGTCCCTCTAGCTGGTCAGTGATTTTTTTTCTTTATGTTGTTTCTTGCTCTTAGTCATTAGGATTATATTTGCAAAGCTTTTTGACTTAGATCTTCTTGTTAGCCTAAATTTTAACTTGTATCAATAGGAGGAAAATTTGTGCATACAGCATGACTTGTTTTTATCCTGTTTTTCATCGTTTCTTATTTAAACTTATTCTCTTCAAAGTACCTAAAGGTTTGCTATGTTAAGTTTGCTTCCTTTGTTCATTTCTGGGAGCCAAACATTTGTTCACAATGATTTGGCCTTGCAGCTGCTCACTGGAAACTCTAAGTACGTTGAAGTTTGCTCAACGCGCAAAATTCATCAAGAACCACGTATGTTATCTCTATTTGGTCATATTTATGTTGTGGCCATATTTATGTTGCCAAGATATTTGGTTGTCTAGTAAAAAAATATCATCTCTTCCTATACATGCGCCGTCGTGACTTTTGAGGGTTAATACGTGAGTTGCAGTGTTTCAGTGCCATATTCATATTTTCCCTTTTTGTCCTGGAACAATCAGTAGGTTTGTCTTGGGACAATCACTGTTTGGGGTTAGGCTAGTCCTTTAGTCTTTCAGATCTTATATGCAGTTACATGAGCATTGCTAACTAAATGCTCTTATGAATCTTCTTCCCCAGGCTACTGTGAATGAAGATGCTTCTGGAGATGTTCTTGCCATGAGAATGCAGATTCAACAACTCAAGGTCTAGTAACAAAATATTTCTGTTTTTGAGATATGGAAGCAGTTAAATTGGAAGTATTTCTTTTTTCCAGAAAGAAGTGTCTCGCCTGCAACTCGTAGTTAATGGAGGAGCAGAAAACCATGAAAGTGAAGTTTGCAATGTATCCTTTCCCGGATCCCCAGGATCCTTCAAGTGGGAAGGGCTTCATGGATCCTTCAGTCCGTTTTCGTCCGATAAAAGAATATCACAGGTTCTTGCCTTTCTTTCCAATAATGAAAAACATTTTGTTACATGGTTTAATAGTTTTGTTTTTATTTTCAGAAAAAAGAGTTTGAAGTTGCCCTTGTTGGGGCTTTCCGGAGGGAAAGAGAGAAAGACGCAGCGTTGCAGTCATTGAATGGCTGAAAATCAAACAGCGATGAAGTTGGTATGTGCTTGTTGAGCTTATTTAGAATGAAGTTGGTTCAGTTTGTTTAGAATGGTGGCATGTGCTTGTTAAGTTTGAGTCCAGTCCTTTTTCTTATGACACAAGTTACCTGTAAACAATCATATGGCCATTCATGTCTATTTTTGCCCATATAGTCATTGGACAATTGGAACTTCATTTTCTTCTTGAAAATTTTTGAGATGAGAAGATTTAGGATATTGTTTATGAAGACTAGCATATAATTGATGTGCTGACTTAGGCCAAACAAAGAGAAGATGAGATCCATGGCTTGAAAATGAGGTTACGATTCCGTGAAGCTGGAATCAAGAGGCTGGAAGCAGTTGCTTCTGGAAAGATCTCGGCAGAGACACACTTGTTGAAAGAAAAGGAGGAACATCTGAAGGAAATAGAGGTTTTACGCACCCATGTTGATAGAAATCAGGAGGTCACAAGATTTGCCATGGAAAATCTGCGGCTGAAAGAAGAGATCCGAAGGCACGTCATTTGAAAATATACTTCTATCTATTTATTGTTGTTTTGCAGGAAACAATTACCTAGCATGAATTGTCCCTAAATGACATGAACTCTTGAAATCTTATGCTCTTATTGCTTCTTCATATCTCAAATTCAGATTGAAATCATTTTTTGAAGAAGGAGAAAGGGAAAGGATGAATGAGCAGATCATGATATTGCAAACTAAAGTACAACTCTATTTCATTCTCCCCCCCACACCTTTTGCAATTGTCCACTTCTATTTTACCTAATAAAATTCTCTCTTTGAATATTCAGTTGCTAGAAACACTTGATTGGAAACTCATGCATGAATCAGATCCTTCACCTTTTCAGGTTTCTGTAGATCACTATGAATTTCAAAGCTGAAGTATTGTACTTTCTCAGAGCATTTATATTGAAACTTATAATTTGGCAATGTTTCCTATGGTACAGAAAGGAAGTTCTGTGCTGGCAATGGATCAGACTGATGGTGATCTATTAGTTTCTAGTCAGGTAGTTTCTCCATACCTATGATTTCTCCTGAATGGCAAATATCTTTATTGCATGTTGATTACGGTAAAAATTGAACCTGTGTTAGCTTTTGCGTAATTACTTTAAGCATTATGGCGTATGTCATACCATGGAGGGATATCATCTTTTGACCAAACCATGCAATCAGTTAGACCTCATTCATACAACTTCAGGATTATTGGATTGCCCTCCATTATTCGATATTTGAGAATTTTGTATCAGCATGACGGCTCATTGGTTCCTGAAACTCATACAAGTATGCACTGTATGGTTAACACAACAGTTACTTTTTTGCTCTCTTATTTTCTGTGATACCTGGTAATATGGATGTCCTTTCAACCTTGACTGCTGTAAGTGGGTGCTTATATGTGGATATTTTTGTGGTAGGAATCTGCATCCTCTTGGCGCACTATCATCAATGAGGAGAATGAATTCCTGCGTATGCAGGTATGTCTCACATTAAAACATGTCAGCTACCAGAGGAAAAAATTCAAAAATTAAGTTACGGTTAGTTTGTTAAGATCACATACATTAATTCCATTCTCGAAACCAATTCTCCTTATTACAGGCTATTCAAAACCAATCAGAATTGGACGCGCTTCGGAAAAAACTCGTGTTCTGCATTGAAGAGAAAGATCAGTTGCAAAGGTAACAGTCATATTTTTTTTGATTTACTCTACATTTCTCTAATGCTTTTCTGCCAACTTACAAATATATCTATCTTAACCTTCAAAAAGTGGGATATTTGTATGATCTCCAATCAGTTATGCACGTTCTCCTGAAATGTATGATGTCTTCTTCTTTCTTACCAGTTACATACTGATATAAAATGATGCAGGAATGTTGATGATCTAGAAAAAGAGCTGGAAGCAGAGAGATCTGTGAAAGCAGCCATGAAGGAAGAGACACAGAAATTGCAAATTCAACTCCCATCTTTAACAACTAATCATTTGGCCCCCATTGCTTTGACTGATCAGATAGAGCTTAAAACCATGGTTGATGCCATTTCAGCTGCAAGCCAAAGGGAAGCAGAAGCTCATGAAACAGCAATCCTTTTGTCCAAAGAAAATGACGAACTCAGGATAAAGCTTAAGGTCTTAATTGAGGATAACAATAAACTGATTGAACTGTATGAAGGGGCAGTTGCGGAAAATCATAACAAAAACAGTGATGGCGCTCAGAATCTTCAAGAGAAAAATGCCGAGTGCCACAACAATCACGTTACTGAATTTTCTGAAGGAAAAGGGCTGGAGATGAAAAGTGAAATTGAGAACTTGGAGCATCAACTTGCGGAAATGCATGAAGAAAATGAGAAACTAATGGGTCTGTACGAGAAAGCCATGCAAGAGAAGGACGAATTCAAAAGAATGCTTTCTTGTAGTGGACAGAAGAGAGTTGAACCTAAAAAAGAATATAATTGCCCTGAAAAACTTTTTGAAGTAGATGGAGGGGATTGTCTCCTGTCTGACAAATCTACTATTTCTTACAAGGAAAAGCTTGAGGGCGAGGAAATTGGATCATTTGGTTCATATCAGCATTATGAAGGGGAAACCCCTCAGTTAGACAATCCTATCAGATGTAACAGAAGAAAGGTTTCATCAGACAAAATTGGTTTGTTTGATGTGAATGTGCAGGATGATTACAGCCAATGTTCAGAAAGTCCACGAACATGTGACTATGTTGATTTAGATGAACCTCCGAGCTTTGCAGAAATAAAAAGCGATGACGAGAGTAATTTCGGGGAACCAAATGTGGTGAATAGAGCAAGGGTTTCAGATTTTGAAAGACATCCAGTATCGGGTGAAGGTAAGATGGTAAAGGAGGAAGTAGGTTTTTCTGGATTAATCGGAGGGGATGGGTCCAGCCTATGTCCCAAGGATCCTCAGGCAGATTATAGGAATCAGATTAGTGGTAGTGATGTGGCGATGGAGGAGCAGTCACCAGGCCACTGTGGTAAAGGTGTCCAATGATCTAAATTTGGTAAGAATGCAGCTAGATTATGCACAAGAAATGCTGTCGAATTCTGCCCATAATTTCAGTGTGTTTGGATCACTTGAGAGAGCAATCATCGAGGTTGATAGGCTTTCAAACGAAATTGAAGCATTAGAAGATCGTATTAAGGCAACGAGGGAGGAGTATGCATCATTTAAGATCCTTTCTTTAGAGATGCAGGATAGAAGAGTTCTAATTGATAATAAGTTAACAGCACTAAAATACTCCCTATCAAGTTTTTCTTCCTCAGTTGGGTACTTTGAACAGCGCAAAACTCAAGCAAGGGCTAGGGCTAATGCTTCATCTACACATTTAAAGCAAAAGAAAGAGGAGTTGGGTCGCCTGCAAGCCCGTAAAAAGGAGATTGCGGATGCTCAGAGGAAGAGTCAAGAATCTGAAATTAATCTAAAGAACTTCATTGCGGAACTTAAGCCAAAAATAGAGGAAGAGAACAGAAGACAAGAGAGCGAAAAGGTCCTCCTTGCAATTGACAATGTTGAGAAAACAGAAGTCCTCAATGTGCAAAGAAACTGGCATTTCAGTGGTAAAGCTACTGAGTTACTGAAGTCTGAGGAAGAGAAAACAAAGCTACAAGTTGAAATGAAACAGGCTCGAAAGAAGCTCGGGATCATCACAAGAGAAGTTGAAGGTCTAAAGAGGAGCTCCGAGAAGGTGGATAGCGAAATGCAAGTTGTTCAAATGGAAATCCAAAAGGGTCTAAGGGTTGTGGAGGAGATGGACCAAAAGCTGCAAAGAATCATTCAAGAAAGGGGTGTGGTATTGGAGATGAAAGAGAATGGAAGGAGTGAATTTGAAAACTTGCTCGTGGAATATCACCAATCCATGTTTGAGGCAGAGTTGAGAGAAGCAGAGATGAAGATTTTGCAAGAAGAGTTGAAAACAGAAATGAGAAGAATGGAAGAGTTGCAGGCTGCAAAGTCTACTGCTAACGAGAGAAAGACCGGGCTACTGGAGGAAACAATGTGTCAGTCCTGCTTGATCTCTGACAAGATAGAGGAGGACCTCCAAAATGTAAGATCTTCATTTCTGGAACTGAAGTCTTTACTGGGAGATAATAGCTCAAATGACAGTATGGCTCTTAACCAGTCATCCGATCTCACCTTACTTTCTTTGTAAACGTGAGCATCTAACTATCAACCAATAACTTCTACAGTGTGATTAATGCTATTTCTTGCCCGTCTAGTTTGAATCACGACAATTGCCAACATCCCTCCCTCTCCACATACGCACAAGTGCATGCACAGCATCATATCAAATTGGTTATGTAGATCGTAAAATGTAATCACCTGGCTGTGAAATAAAAGGATATTGATCTGGTAAGGATCTTTCTTGAAATGTTATCGGCTCGTTCTTGTAACCTCGAATCCCTCCAAGATTTGAAATGAGTTTTTCTCACAAAAATAAAATGAGTTTGAAAGCGACTTGAACTAACGGACTTTTAAACATCATTAATGCTCAGTTTTACGAAAAATCAGTTCTTCTTATGCGCTAACCTGAGCCCCTTTTCAGATAAGAAAGGTTAGTAGAGTTAATCGATCCGTTGTTTATGTGTCTAATTTGGTGCAATGGAACTACGCTAGGAGAAAGTATTCGTTGCATCGGTTACAATAGCACGTGTGATTATCAAATACGCGGTCGTCCTTGGCGTTTTCTGGGTAAGTATGGTTTGACTAAAAGTTGAAACCACATGACCTGTACGATATCCAACATGGCAACTTGCTTTCACAGGAGGGTGCGTGCATGGGCTGTTGCTTCCACGTGAGGAATGTGTAGAGCAGCCACCTTCCATGAGCTCAGCCAGCGCTCGGGTCCCTCCCGTGCCAGTTAACACAAACGTATGGAAACTAGCTCGACCATGTCACCCCTTTTCCTCCTTTTCACTTGTGTATCACTCTCGTCCTGGACTAAATACCAAAAGGCGAAGCACAAAATGGAAAGAGATGAGAAAGACATCCCCACTCTCAACTTGTTTTAAGGCCACAATTAATTTCTAC
>JAVXUP010002636.1:0-117600 GCA_033070095.1 Escallonia herrerae | reverse complement strand
TTCGGCATTTTTTGACCATCCATTTAATTTTAAATATTTTCTAAGACATTAATTTGAAAATATGTATGCATTTTAAAGTTAATTATTGTTTGAATGATCCTATTATCATATCATTTTACAAAATATTTTTTTTATTTTGAGGCTAAACAATTATATATAGCGGTGAATATTCATACAGTTGCCTAAACTGTAATATATGGAGATGTAATTATGTAAGGTTACAAAATTCTTATACTTTGTCTTTGATTTGTAGATTGTTCATTAAGTTCTAAGCTTATAGTATATTAAGTTGATTATAGAAATTTGTGAATTTAGAATATCACATATATTATTTTTTGTAGATTACCCTGTATATACACATGAATTAGAATACAATGAACTAAAAATCAGTAGCAGTCATTTGTATTGGAAAGGAAAAATCCTAAAAAAGGTGCACAAACTATACAATTGGTTATTTACCATGTAGATATAAATAAGCAACTAAAATAGACATTAGAATGAAATGGAATCAAGTGGAAGTAATTTTAGTTCATTTCAGATAATGAATTTTTTTTACCTATCACCCATGAAAATCCCTACAATCCTCTATAAAAAAACTGACAATTTTATTAATCGATAGTGTCATTTTTGTTGACACCATAACTAACAATTTTTCAAACTACCTTTTTAAAGTCACTAAATAAGTGTCTTTCAAAGTATACAACGACCATTGAGTTTCACTATATGGAATGTTATAGGCATCTTCCTATGATATGAGTAGCAACAAATTTTTTTTTAGATAACCATCCTTTTAAAAGATAGAATTAATCCTATAAAACAAATAGCGTAGCTTTATAGTGACAATCCCTGTGTTTAATTGTTTCACTTCAAGATCATGTTCAACAGTTTTTGGAGATGCTATTTTGTTCTGTGTTTGAAGAGTTTCTAAAGTAATCAATTTAGGAATGCGTTATATTTGATTCTTTGTTATGGGCTGTCAAAAGAGTATATGATTTCTACTTTAGACTTTGAGTTATTGTATTAAAATTAAATGGGGCAATAATGTTCACAAATGATGTTTACAACAATTGGGGCAATGATTTTTAGAATTGTTTTTCTAGTTTTAAAAGGTTTACAACAATTGGGGTAACAATGTTCACAAATATTTTAATAATAAATTTTAGTAAAGAGCTAATAAGTTGTGTAAAAACAAAAGAAAACGACATTAAAACAAATAAGATGATGTGACGCATAAGTAAGAGGGGTAAAAAAGAAATAGAACACTTAGAAAAGCTTATGTGTTTTAAAGTTTATTGTAATATAATTAGAATTAACTGATAAAGTAAAATCTCATATTAGTATTTTAAAATCATTTACAGTAATTAACTCATTATTTTTACATGTCGCTTCTATATATAAAAAAAAGAAAGAAAGCTCTTAATTTGTGACCTACAACTTTTTTTTCTTCATAAGTGACTTATGTTTGAGTGTTTATGTTGTTATTTAAAGTGTTTTTAAGGTGCTAATAGTCAAAATCAAGTTCCAATATGCTGATATATTGATTATGAAGTGTTTTCGAAGGTGTAGAATTGATTTTTTTACCTCTTATAAGGTCAATTAAATTTATGTTAATTATATCTCTGAATTTTTCAATAATAAGTTACAACAAAGAGGTATGATGTATGTGTGACTATAATAAGTAGAGGTAGAAGAGAAATGGCATACCAAAGCAAACATGATGACGTGTGATTTATGTTTTCTTTCGTTTGAGTGTTTATTTTGTTATAAAAAGTATTTTTGAGGTATTAATCGTCAAAATCAAGTCCTAATATGTTGATACATTGATTAGGTAGAGTTTTAGAAGGTGTAAAAGAGATTTGTTTTACTCTTATAAGGTCTACTAAATTTATGGAAATGATGACTCCGAATTTTTTTAAAATAAGTTGTACTAAAGAGTCATAATATATGTGTGATTTTGATAAGTAGAGGCAAATGAGGAATAGAACACTAAAACAAACATGGTGATGTGTAACTAATGTTTTCTTTATGTTTGAGTGTTTATTTAAATTTTAAAAGTATTTTTGAGGTGTTAATAATCAAAATCAAGTCCTAAAATATTGATACATTGATTATGCAGAGTTTTAGAATGTGTAGAATTGATTTTTTACTCTTATAAGTCGACTAAATTTATAGTAATAATATCTCCGAATTTTTCAATAAAAAAGAGTGATGATGCATGCGAAACTTTAATAAGCAGAATAAAAGAGGATTGATACAACAAAATAAAGATGATGACGTGTCGCAAAATTAAACAAATATGATGTGTCATATAATTAAAAAGGGAAAAGAACATTAAAAAATACTTATGTGTCCCCTCCACAATGCACAACGCTTCGTCCATTATATATTTACTAGTTCAATAACCCGAAAAGGCCCTGGTGAGTTCTATTTGAATGATATGAGTATGTTTAAGTTTCAATATATTTTAGTATAATTAAAGGTTAGGTATTTAAGATGGTTTTGAAAATTACGATTTATTCATATTCTCTTGAAGTAAACCATTGAATTCGAAACATATCGCATTCATGCATTTCACATATAAGCAGTATCATAATCAAGAGAAATTTAGTGAAAGCATTATCGTGAAAATCATTTCATAATAGTAAAGCATGTTATAGTGCTTAAAAATTAGTAAGATTCAGAAGTTCAAAATAAAATATTCAAAAGGTGAAGCATACAACGAGTAATCAATTATTTCACATCAAATTAGAATGTTACTTTGTCCTTTATCATTTTAGGTACTAATTTTGTTTTTGTAAGAAAAACTTAAATTTCAAGAATTTATACACAAAATCATTTTTATGTTATTCATTTTTCTTACCATTTCCTTATAAGTGTGAGGCATTTTTTTAGTTTTCCATGTTATTTAGTGCATCATTGATCAACAATTTTATTTTATAGATAGAACTCCTTACCATAGATTAAATTAGGCATCTACTGCAGTCCTATACAATGAAATTTAAATTTTATAAAAGAAATTACAGAAAAGGCACAAACATTTTTTTAGTAATTATTTTCTAAATTAATTAAATAAACCTACTCAAAAACATGCCATGAAAACCTTAGAGAAAAAAAATGAAAGCAATTAGAGCTATTTTACTTCCTTTCAGACAACCAACCTTTTAAAATATAGAAATAATAGTGAAAAGATAAAATATAGTGTTATAGTGGCAATATCTGTATTCTAATTGCTTTACTTTATGATCATGCTCGGCGCTTTTTTGACCACCCATATAATTTTGAACATTTTCTAAGATAATTAATTTGAAAATACGTGTGCATTATACAACTAATTATTGTCTGGATGATCATAAGAATGTCATATCGTTTTACAAAAAAAAAAATTATGTTTGAGGTTAAACAATTATATAGCGGTGAATATTCGTGTAGTTGTCAAAACTGTGATAGATGAGAATGTAATTGCGTAAGGTTATAAAATTCTTCTATTCATCTTTGATATGTAGATTGTCCATTAAGTTCTAAACTTATAGTATATTAATGTGATTATAGAAGTTTGTGAAGTTAGAATATCATATATTTAACATTATTTTTTGTAGATTACCCTATATACACATGAATTAAAACATAATGAATTAAAAATCAATTCAGTCATTTGTATTGTAAAAGAAAAATCCCAAAAAAGGTGCACGAACTATATAATTAGTAATTATTGTGCAAACATAAATAGGCAACTAAAAATAGTCATTGGAACTTAAATAGAAGTACGTGGAGTAATTTTAGTTCATTTTAGATAATGAATTATTTTTACCTACCGCTCATGATAATCCCTACAACCCTCTGTACAAAATAGTTAATGATCGATAAATATGCTTAGTGTCATTTTTGTTGACACCATAACTGATAATTTTTAAAAATACCTTTTTAAAGTCACTAAATAAGTGTCATTATAAGTATACAACGATCACTGAGTTTCAATGTATGGGAGGTTGTAGACATCTTCCTATGACCTGGGTAGCGGTAAAAAATTTCTTAGATAACCATCATTTAATAGATATACTTAACCTTAAAAAAAATAGCGTAGCATTACAGTGACAATCCCAATGTTTAATTGTTTCACTTCAAGATCATGTTCAACAATTTTTGAAGGTGTCGTTTCAATCTCTTAAAAATGTATTGTATTTGAATCTTTGTTTCGGGCATTCAAAAGAGTAAATGATTCTATTTTGCTATTTTGGCATTTCAAAGATTTCTAAAAATGAAGTCATATTCGTTTGTTATATTACTTATATTAAAATATGTTAAGTGTTAATCTTTATTTTTGATATATGGTCTTCGTACTTTATATTTGTGAGATTCTATTTTGCTATTTTAAATTGCATTTAAGGTATTAACAGTCAAAATTAAGACCTAATATGTAAGTATATTCATTAGGTAGGTTTTACAAACTTTAGAGTTAGTTTCTTAGTTTTAAAAGGTTTATGAAAATTGAGCCAATAATATCACAATTTTTTTAACAATAAATTATCATACATAGTTAATAAGTTGGGGTGAAAAAAGAAAATGACCAAAATAAATAGGATGAAGTGTCGCATAAGTAAGAGGGCTGAAAAGGAAAAAAAATACTAAAAAAGCTTATGTATTTGAAAGTTCAATGTTATATAATTAAAATTTTAGGATTCTTTTTCTAGTTTTATAAGGTTTAGAACAATTAGGGCAGTAATGTTCACAAATATTTTAATAATAAATTAGAGTAAAGAGTTAATAAGTTGTGTAAAAAAAAGAGAAGGACATTAGAATAAATAAGATGATGTGCCATATAAGTAAGAGGAGTAAATAGGAAAAGAATACTTCGAAAAGCTTGTGTTTTAAAGTTCAATGTGATATAATTAGAATTAAGTGATAAAGAAAAATCTCATAGTGGTATTTTTAAATTATTTATAACAATTAATTGATATTCTTTTTACATGTTGCTTCTGTATAAAGAAAACAAAGCTTTTAATTGATGAGTACAAATTTTTTTTCATAAGTGACTTATATTTTCTTTATACTTGAGTGTTCATATTGTTATTTAAAGTATTTTTAAGGTGAGAATAGTCAAAATCAAGTTCTAATATGTTACTACATTGACTATGTAGAGTTTCAGAAGGTGTAGACGTGATTTTTTACTCTTAAAAGGCCAATTGAATTTATGATAATTATACCTCTGAATTTTTCTTAATAAGTTACAATAAAGAGTCGTGATGTATATGTGACTATAATAAGTAGAGGCAGAAGAGGAACGGGACACCAAAGCAAACATGATGACGTGTAATTTACGTTTTCTTTATGTTTGAGTGTTTATTTTATTATAAAAAGTATTTTTGAGGTATTAATAGTCAAAATCAAGTCCTAATATGTTGATACACTGATTATGTAGAATTTTAGAATCAAGTCCTAATATGTTGATACACTGATTATGTAGAATTTTAGAAGTCGTAAAATAGATTTTTTACTCTTACAAGGTCTCTTAAATTTATGGTAATAATGACTCCAATTTTTTAAAATAAGTTATACTAAAGAGTCATGATACATGTGTGATTTTAGTAAGTAGAGGTAAATGAGGAATATAACACCACAACAAACATGGTAACGTGTAATTTATATCTTCTTTATGTTTGAGTGTTTATTTTGTTATTTAAAGTGCTTTTGAGGTATTAATAGTCAAAGTTAAGTCCTGATATGTTATTACATTGATTAGGTAAAGTCTTAGAATGTGTAGAATTGATTTTTTTTAGTATCATAAGGTCAACTAAATTTAAAGTAATAATATCTCTGAATTTTTCAAAAATAAATTATAATAAATAGTCATGATGAATGTGAGACTTTTAATAAGTAGAGGTAAAAGATGAATGAAATACCAAAATAAAGATGATGACATGTTGTAAAATTAAACAAAGATGACGCGTCGCATTATTAAAAGGGGTGAAAACGGAAAAGAATGCTGAAAAAAACTTATGTGTCACCTCCAAAACACAGAATGTCTCGTCTATAATATATTTATTTATATGATATGATATGATATCGATATAAGTTAACTCAGGCTTTTGAAATTCAAATTAGGTCACGGTCATTTAGACCAGGAAATCGAACAGCCTGCAATCTTGCCAACCACTTGTGGCAAATTCACACTACCAGTCACTCACATTCATTGGCCACGTCAACTTCTTCTCTTCTACCTTTCTCAGTTCATCGGAGCAGTCTCGCGTCTCCATCTTACGCATAGATATAGATAAAGATGACCTTACATCTATAGATATACAAAGCATTCACAAAACAACCTTCAGGTCCTATTTTGCGAGAAAACAAAAGAAAGTTTCTTCATGGGTAAATTTGGTTTCGGTATGGTTCTCTTATGAACAAACTTGCGAAATAACACAAAATAAGATTGCTTTCAGTGAAAAATATCACACACTTCCTATACAATAAGTTGGTTCCACAAATTTCAAACAAAAACAAAAATAGATAAATTCATAAATTTTTTTGAGGAACACATTCCAGATGAAAGCATACACGTATGTACCTTTGTATGTTTGAGGACTTCACTTTCACTTGGGCTCTTTCAAGTTTCAACGCTCCTTGTTGCTTGAACCTGGGTGCATGTAGCAAAGAAAACAGGCCAACACAATTCTAGTATGTTATAGTCTCCTTATCATACATTAAATCTCCAGATAACAAACCCCGTGTGTTGCTGAACAGACACCTTCTCCTAAAAAAAAGCCATTAAAGAATGCCAATTTCATGAAATTTGATGGATTTTTCAACCATTTTGTACCACCAAATAAACAATTAAACTTATGGTTTCTAGCGGGTAACCGATACAAATTTCTCGTTGTAATAAAAGCCACACTATTGGTTGTAACCTTTCATAACCAACCTTGCTTTGCACCTTTCCACTTCGCCTCTTGCATTCTTAATTGGTTTTACGTACCCATTTGACTCAAATTGGATTTTTGTATTTTGGAAGTACGTAGATAACTCCATTTTTGCAAGGTCGAAGCCGTCATCAGTACATATAAATTGACATGCCACGTCATGATTTTGGGTTTCTTTTTCAACTCTATTAGGAATGACGCACAGCAACCATATAAATAAATTGCACACACTTCACATTAAGGTACGTATCAAATGGTGAGGGTTAGAACAATAGGCCTCAGTTGTAGTAACATCCAGACAAACCCGAGATTTTCTCTCTTTCCTTCGCTTCTTCTTTGTTTCTTTTCCTTACCTTTTTTTTTTTGTTTCTTTTCCTTACCTGGAATGCAAAGCTTCCACTTTTCTCCTCTTTATCTAACTTCCTCGCGTGCCCCACCAACCCATAGATTTTCAGCTGTTTCATTCCTTTCACTAACCGACTATTGAATGCTTCTACTATTAACAATGATTAAAATGTTTTATTTTGTTCACCAATGACACTAGTTAATCCACCAATGAAAATGCAACAAACATCAATACTCTTAAATCACAGGCTTCACCATACTAAAAATAGTGAAGCCTGTGATTTAATAGTTATTTTGAAGTACACCTTCCAAATGAAAGCATATACATATATGCCTTCGTATGTTTGAGGACTTCACTTCCACTTGAGTTCTTTAAAGTTTCAACTCTCCTTGTTACTTTTTAGCGTGCATGTAGGAAAGAAAACAAAATAAATGCATTTATTTGGCTCAAACAATTCTAGTCTCTTCTTGTCTCGTTATCATACATTGAATCTATAGATGTATGAATCTATAGATAAATGCATTCATTTGGCGTTCCATAACAAAGCCCATGGGTTGCTAATCATATATCTCCTCTTCAAGAAAGCCAATCATGAATGCTAATCATACAAATTCCCCGCCATAGTCGAAGCCACACTTACAGTTGTAGCCTTTCACACAACTAACCTTGCTTTGCGCCTCTCTACTTTGCCTCTTTTATTCCTCTTACTTGGTTTTGCATACCCAAAATAATGTTCTGTTTGTTAATACTCATTTCGACTGACAGGTTGACTAACACGTACTGGTTGTCATAGGGGTGGCTTTTGCCCAAAAAAAAAAAAAGTATTAGGGAGCCATGTAAGTCTTTTTCGGTAACAAGGTTTGGACATAGATAAAAGGTCACTATTCCAACTTTGATTTTGCCGTTTCTCTGCATTTTCAAATTTCGCAACTTGTGGGACATATTAGAAGTATTTTACAGTTTCTCTGTATATTCAAATTTTGTGATGGCTTATAACTCATTCAATATTTTTCAGATTTTACTGGTGGTTTTAGAAACCTGTCATTAAACCTGAGAAATCTGGAGGAGCTACATTTGGATAGTAATCAGTTAGATAACAGCATACTATCCTCTCTTCATGGCTTCTCATCTCTCAAACTCTTGTCTCTCGACCACAACAACTTGAAAGGGTCGTCTCATATGCAAGGTAACTTTAGCAGTTGAGTTTATCTATTAGTTTATTAGAATGGCACGTAAGTAATCTTCAAGTATCACTGCTTACATTGAACCCTACATAGGGAGCAACACTTAGCGCTATCCATATTTACAAACACAATACCGAAGGGTGCCGTAGTTTTGCCTGTGAAATGGTACTTTTTGGTACCATTTTGAATTTCATCGTGCATTTTTAGCTATGCGTACAAAAACACAGTAATGTAAATAGGGTGGAATACATTGTCGCTAAGAAAGTACTTCTCAATAAAAGTGGATATTACACGACCAATTAATATTACATTATCAGTTGATAGTGTATAGATGAAAACATATCCCCTGTAATGTCCATCTAGAAACCGATAGAAATCAAACATTTCAAGACCATTGCCCTTCCAAGCTCAGGTTTCTAGATTCCCTTTTAGGTGTATAGACTTGAGGGTTCGCTTAGAATCGACCGCAAAAATGATAAAAGTTGTCTGCATGGCCACAACAGCAAACAACGTACTAAACATATACCGAGAAGCAAATAATCAGAATTAACATAAATATCCAGTTAAATCTCAAAATAAGCAAACCATGGTTACCTATTAATTAATAATAAAAAACTCCTTATAATTAGCGTCACTATTAGACCCGTTAAATACAAAATAGATTGCTCAATTTAACTATTAACAGTATATTTTCACTACGCATAGTGATTTATTTAACTTGCTAAGGTTAGTCAACAATAAATTACTAATTTTGCATGAAAGACGCTTAATTCTTACTATATAGATATATTATACATGTGATTATCAATTATATCAGTACATTAACAAACTATAAAAATTTAAACTAAAAAAAGAACTAACCTTAATCTATTCTTTTTGTAATGTATAGATTTAGAATTTAGAATTCGGAAGAAAGAAGATAGAGCAAGAAAATGACAAAGACAGAGACTATGGTAGTCGGTGGCATAAAGAGTAAAAAAACACAATAAAATGAAATCCTTGTAATTAAATATTACAATATAGTGATATTTTTGTAAATATTTTACATATTTTAAATATATGCCTTTCTACGTGTGAGGACTTCATTTCCACTTGGATTCTTTCAACTCTCATTGTTGCTTGAATCGACGTGCATGTAGAGAAGAAAACAACATCAAAGCATTTATTTGAGCCCAAGCAATTTTAATCTCTTATAGTCTCGTTATCGTAAATTGAATCTCAAGATAAATACGTGCATTTGTTCTTCCATGGCAAACCCCATGGGTTGCTAAACATACACCTCCTCTTCAAGAAAGCCAGTCGAGAATGTCAATTTTATGAAATTTGATGAAATTTTCAATCATTTTGTGCCACCAAATAAAAAATAAATCTTATGGTTCTTCGTGGGTAAAGATACAAATTCCTCATCATAGTCGAAGCCACACTTATGGTTGTAACACTGGTTGTCTTAGGGGTGGCTTTTGCAAAAAAAAAAAAAAGTATCTAGGAGAAAATGTCAATCTTGCCATAGTTAGAGAGTGCTTTTGCGACGTAAGCCTTTTTCAATAACAAAGTTTGGGCATAGATCAAAGGTCACTATTCCAACTTTGATTTTGCTAATTGAAATTGACGGGTGTTGGAAGAATGGGAACTCCAAGCTCCTCAAGTTGAAAGCTAGACTCGGTGGATGGTTGACTCATAAGACAATCATTAGTATTTTGCCGTTTCTATGTATATTCAAAATTTGCAATAGCTTATAACTCATTCAATGTTTTTCAGATTCTACCGGTGGTTTTAGAAACCTGTCATTGAACTTGAGAAATCTGGAGGAGCTAAGTTTGGGTGGTAATCAGTTCGATAACAGCATACTATCCTCTCTTCATCGATTCTCATCTCTCGGATTCTGGACCTCAGCCGGAACAAGTTGGAAGGGTCATCTCATATGCAAGGTAACTTTAGCAGTTGAGTTTACTTTTTAGTTTATTAGAATGGCATGTAAGTAATCTTCAAGTATCACTGCTTACATTGAACCCTACATAGGGAGCAGCACTTAGCACTATCTATCCATATTTACTAACACAATACCAGAGGAGGCACTAGTTTTGCCTGTGAAATGGTACGTTCTGGTATCATTTTGAATTTCATTGCGCATTTTAGCTATGCGTAGAAAAAATAGTAATGTAAATATGGTGGAATACATTGTCGCTAAGAAAATACTTCTCAATAAAAGTGGATGTTACACAACCAACTAATATTACATTATCAGTTGATAGTGTATAGATGAAAATGTATCCCTGTAATGTCCATCTAGAAACCGATAGAAATCAAACATTTCAAGGCCATTGCCCATCCAAGTTCAGGTTTCTAGATTACCTTTTAGGTGTACAGACTCGAGGGTTCGCTTTCGACCGCAGAAATGATAAAAGCTGTGTGCATGGCCATAAGAGCAACCAACGTACTAAACATATACCGAGAAGCAAATAATCAGAATCAACATAAATATCCAGTTAAAACTCAGAATAAGCAAACCATGCTTACCTTTTAATTAATAATAATCAATTGGTTCGGGTTATTTGAAATTCAAATTAGGTCACGCTCATTTAGACCATGAAATTGAACAGCCTGCAATCATGCCAACCACTTGTGGCAAATTCACACTACCAGTCACTCACATTCCTTGGCTACGTCAACGTCAACGTCTTCTCTTCTACCTTTTCAGCTCACCAAAGCAGTCCCTTGCCCTTTACAGCAATGTCTCAAGTCTCCCATCTATGTATAGATATCGATAAAGATGACCTTACATCTATAGAAATACAAAGCATTCACAAAACATCCTCTAGGTCCAATTATGTGAGAAACAAAAGAAAGTTTCTTCATTTGGTAAATTTGGTTTCGGTGAGGTTCTTTTAAGAACAAATTTGTGGAATAACGCAAAAATTGCTTTCAGTCAAAAATATCACAAACACTTCCAATGCAAGAAGTTGGTTCCACAAATTTCAGACAAAAACCAAATAGATAAATTCACAAAGTTTTTTAAGGAACACCTTCCAGATGGAAGCATATACGTATTTACCTTTGTATATTTGACGACTTCACTTTCATTTGGATTCTTTCAACTTTCAACTCTCCTTGTCGCTTGAGCCAGGGTGCATGTAGCAAAGAAAACAGAATAAATGCATTCATTTGTGCCCAAACAATTCTAGTCTCTTATAGTCTGGTTATCATATATTGAATCGCTAGATAAATGCATTTATTTGCCCTTCCATAGCAAACCCCATGGACTGCTAAATACACATTCTCTTGAAGAAAGCCATTCAAGGATGTCAATTTCATGAAATTTGATGGATTTTCAGCCATTTTTTGCCACCAAATTATCAATAAATCTTATGGTTTCTAGCGGGTAACGGATACAGATTCCTCATCATAGTTGAAACCACACTATTGGTTGTAGCCTTCCATAACCAACCTTGCTTTCCACCTCTTCACTTTGCCTCTTGCATTATTAGTTGGTTTTACACACCCATTTGACTCAAATTGCTTCTTTTTTTCCTGGAAGTATGTAGATAACTCTGCTATTTGCAATGTCGCATCCATCATCGGTACATATAAAATGCCATGCGATGCCATGATTTTGGGTTTGTTTTCAACTCTATTCAGAATGATGCACATCAACCATATAAATTTCACACTTCACAATAAGGTACGTATCAAAGGGTCTGGTAAAATCGTTTACAGTTTTGATTTTCAGTTTTTTAAAAAATAAAAACCAAATCCAATTTAGTCTTTGTTTTTATATAAAAATAAATGGGTGTGTGATTAGCCAGTTTTTATTTTGAGTTTTTTTCTTTACCATTTTTTTCTTAATTTCCCACCAACCATTTTTCTCTAATAGATTCCGAGAACTCCCCGAAGCATCACCATTGGTAGGTGGCACCACCACCATACAATTTGCAACAACCCTTCCATAATCAAATGCGATGGTGGTGGAGTGGTGATGGCAGAGCAAATTGTAGGTTATGCGACAGTGCTAAGGTGGCAGTGTTGCTTGAGGTCCCATTAATTGTCCATGGCAGTGGGGTGGAGATGGTGAGTTGAGGTCTGATTCATTGTCGAAAGCGTGGGATTGGTGACGGGGACTAGATCTGTGGGTGGCAGTGGCAAAAGTGTGGCGGTGGCGTGGCAAACCCGTGGTTTTGTCAACGGCGATAGGGTGACAGCGGGACAGATTTAGTCGATGGAAGGAATAATATAGAATATAACTAATCTATAAATAAGGGCTTCATTTAAGATAATGTTAGAGACTTTTAGCAACACCTCTTGTTTAGTATATAGTTTTTACAACTCTTATTTTATATTGAAAACATAATGCGACAATGTTGCAAGCAAAGAAACTATCGCTAAGTTTCATTATGTTTCTCAGCTTATTATCCATAGCATATCAATATTTAGATCTACAAGAATCACTTATGCAACTCACTGAGGTGCTCTTTCACCACACAGATGAACATGGGTGTCCTACATGTTGCAGTATTTTCTTTCTCCCGTATTAGAAAATGTAAGATGAGAAAGAAAATGAGACAAAATATAGTTACCATAAAGGGCCTTCTTCCTTTGAACATAATCTTCACTATCGAAATTAATGTTTGGCCTTGAGATGGCCTTTCACCACCAACCGATGATACAAGTCTGTATCTCCTACTAATTTCAAAAAGGGAAGACCAAATTGCTAGATCCTTATGAGTAAAACTGCAAAACAATATATAGAAGACGGTAAGTAACAGTGAATAACCATGAAGTGTTGACTGAGACAAGGTGTCTCTTAAATCATGTCCCGAAAATGACACTTAGAGCATGCCTTTGTATACAGAAAAGCAATCAATTCAGACCTAAAATCAAGCTAAATTTCGTGCAAAGTCAACTGTTTGTTTCTATGAAAAGGAAATTCTTGTTTACATTTAACTTACTTGTTAGCCTGCTATTAGTGTAAGGATGAGATTTTAGCATGAGTGGAGTGCTAAAATCAGATTGTGTGTGTGATAATAAGAGCATGTCCCAGAAAATTAAACCAGTCCACTTTTCCTGTTTCTACTTTCTGAAATATGTTCAAATGCAGATTGCTTTGTCTCCATAAAGTCACATGCTTGAGTTCTATCATACCTAAATCAGCTCTAAAGCAAGCAAACAGAATTCATGGGTTAATATGAAGAATTAACTGCATGAGATAGAAGAAATCGAAATCTACTTTTAATTGAGACTCCGCAGGTACTTTGTCCCCGTCGAACATTTATTGAACCTTTGTTAACAGTAGATTAGATCAATTTTCTACAATCTTCCAAACTGAGAATCGAGAGTGAAAAGAGATGTTTTTGGGGAAACTCAAAAGAGCTCTGACTAGAATGTGTACACACACACACACACACACACACAGAGATTGTTTATGTGCCTCTCTGTGTGTGTGTGTGTGTGTGTGTTCGAGAGTGGGATTTTTGGTCAGGAAAGTGTAGAGAGACGACATCCTTGCTTGAAGAACTAATTTGGCGAAATGTTGCTTGAAGAATTAATTCAGCATGCCAAACATTTTAGACATTTGAAGAGTGGCAAGTCCAAAGTGCCAAACATCGTTCCTCGTTTAGTTATCATTTACTAAGGTTAACTATATTGTCTAGATATTTTAGGTTCTTAGAGATATAGAGATATAGATGGATAGTAATATGATATATTACACATTGATGGATGATACAAATGAAGTGCTTTTGACATGACATGATATATGATATATATGATATAACGCAACCCTTGTACAGGGTTCTGTAGACTGAAGACTCTTCAACTGCTTGACCTTTCCGCTAATGAACTGAAGGGCAACTTACCTGGGTGCTGGGCAAACTTGACATCCCTCAAGTCTATAGATCTTTCTTCCAATCAGTTTACTGGAGATATTGCGTTTTCTCCACTTGTTAATCTGACGTCTCTTGAAAAACTTTCACTTTCTGAAAACAATTTTCAGATCCCACTCTCGTTCAGGCCATTCTTCAATCACTCAAGACTTAAAAAGATTAAATGCTTGAATAACAACTTTTTATTGGAAACAGATGAGTTTCAAGCTTCAGTTCCAAGTTTCCAACTAGATGAGATCAGTCTATCTGATAACAATAATGCAGCCTTTCCCAAGTTTCTCTACCACCAGCATAACCTCACATTCATTTATCTTGGTAACATAAGCTTTAGCGGGAAGTCCTTTCTCTGGTTAATTGAGAACAACACGGAATTAGGTCACTTGTTCTCCAAAATAATTCTTTCACTGGACCCTTCCAAATGCCATCAAATCCTATTTCAAAGCTATCACACTTGGATATTGCAAAAAATCACATTTCCGGCAACATTCCTGAAGACATTGCCACTTCTTTCCCTGGTTTAAGAGTCTTAACAATGTCTGCAAATAGCTTTACAGGTACTATTCCCTCTTCATTTGGTGACATGGCCTCTCTCATACATCTTGATCTGTCCCATAATCTTTTGTCTGGCAACATACCAGACAGCTTGGCAATGGGTTGCCGCTCTCTAGAATACCTGGGACTTTCAAACAACACTTTACAAGGCTCAATACTACCAGTGCATCATAACCTGACTGAATTGTATTCTTTAGAGCTCGATGTGAATAACTTCACTACGATCCCAAATAGCTTGTCTAGGTGCTCTAAGTTGGATGGTGTTGAAGATTAATCTTAACCATATTGACGGTCCTTTCCCAACTGCAATTTGTCAACTCCAGTTTCTTCAATATTTGGACATCTCAGAGAACAATATTACTGGCATTTTACCTGCTTGCTTCAGCCCATCAGATATTGGGTATGTTCAGTTGTCCAAAAACAGGCTACAAGGACCATCGCCTCATGCATTCTTTAATTGCACGAAGTTACAGTTTTTAGATCTTAGTTATAATCAGTTAACTGGTCCCATCCCAAAATGGTTTGACAGCCTTTCTAGTCTGAGCATTCTTGTCTTGAACCATAATCTTTTTGAAGGCGAGATCTTATCTCAATTTTGTCACTTGTCCGAGTTAAGCTTGATTAATCTTTCAAATAATAATCTTTCTGGCAGCATCCCTCCTTGCCTGGGAAACATCACATTAAGGCCATTATTGAGCAAATTTCACATCCAGCGGATAGTACCGTCTATAACCACTTTAGATGAGCTAGATACGTATCAAGACATTTTTGTAGAAGAACTTCTACCATTCGTGACAAAATCAATCCATCTCGTTTACCGGGGAGTGATGTTAAACTATTTCTCCGCCATCGACTTGTCTTGCAATAGTTTTGTTGGCCACATACCACCTGATATTGGGAGACTATTCCATCTCAAATCTCTAAACTTGTCCCACAATAGCCTCAGTGGAACGATCCCGATAACATTTGCAAACTTAACAGGCACAGAGAGCTTAGACCTTTCCTACAATAGATTGACAGGAAACGTCCCTTCTCAACTTGCTAACCTAGACTCGCTTGAAGTCTTCAATGTGTCATTCAATAACTTATCCGGAGCGCTACCTCAGGGACCTCACTTTCAGACTTTTGATGGCATGAGCTACGTAGGCAATCAATTTCTTTGCGGAAAACCTGTATCTAGGAATTGCACTGACCCAGAATCAGCTCCGGTAACACCAAGAACCAGGAAAGGGACTGAATTCATGGACATGGACACTTTCTACATGAGCTTCATAGCAGCATACATAACAATGTTACTAGGGGTTTTTGCGATTCTGTGCATAAATCCTTATTGGCGACAAGCGTGGTTTCATCTTGTTGAGGTTAGCCTTAGCTTTTGCTATTACTTTGTGGTGGACAATCTTCCATAGATATTGTTCTTGCATTTAATAATTAGGTTGCCATTTCTCAAATAGTTAAATGTACTGTGTTAACGGTTTTCCTCTTTTTGTTATGCTTTGTAATTCAAACTAATTAATCTCTTCTCTGCAATCCAGATTCATATCGTCCTAGGCTTTGATAAACGGAAGTTTTAGAATATGTTTTAATTACGATTACTAGTTTAGTGTTATATATCCTCGTTCACAGATTAGTTAGAACCTGATGTTTTCCAATTGTTTCAGTCCTGCAAACTCCTAATTAACCTTTGCAGGGCTACCATTAGTATATGGATTTTTTATGATAAAGTGCTAAAGTCTATCCTCTGCATATTGGGTCGTGTTTTATTTAGTGCGCTGCTGGAAGTGCGAATACGGTCATCTTAGTTTATTATACGGCCTTAATAAAAAAAATTTTGGTCAAAAGTCTCTTTTTATTCAATACAGTGCAAACATATACAATTTCAACATTATGTACAATCCTGTAAGGCTCATTTAGGCCATATCTATTTGCTTATTCTAGTCATTTTGTCCCTGTAACCATGAACTAAATCCCCAAGCATGGCAGAGTCTTGATTAAGATCTGCAGCAGTAATCTTCTTCCAACTGTAAACTCAGAATCTAATCCACTGTTGTATAACATACAAGCATCCCTGAGCATTGTTTCTTTTCAAAAATCCAGGTGTTCCTATCTTGCCATATCCCATAGATGACAACAGCCACAATTAGTTTACCAAGTTTAGCTCGAAAGCTTTTAGCTTTGAAACTTGATTACACACTTCAGGCCATGACAGCAGGGGTACTGTCACCTTCAATCTGTCAAAAGCTAGTTTTCAGATTTCCTTTGCAAAAGGACATTGTTTGAACAGATGGTCTTCAGTTTCTAGCTGTTGAGAACATAGGACACAGTTGTCCTCTTGGATTTCATTTCATGCCTTCAGTTTTACCGTTGTCCTTAGACCACCTTTACATAGCAGCCATAATATAAGTGAGCATTTAGGGATATGCTCAGTAAACCAAAGTAGCTTCCATAGAAGATCAAAATTTGCTCTGGTTCTCATTCCTTCCCATGCACTTTTTATGGTGAACTTACCACTTGGACGCAAAGTCCAAATGACTTTGCCATGTGTCGCTATGTTAGGTTGAGGTAGGGTAGCCAACATAGATTAAAGAGCTCTGAAGTCATTGGATCTATTCAACAGAATTGTCCATTCATTCCATTGGATGATTTCATTGACTTTAGCATTGTTACTCAGCCCTGTATCATATATGATTCTTAGACCAAACTGCTCAATTATAGACTTTCCACAACCATTTATCCATCCACAACCAAGCGGTTCTTCCATCTCCCACTTTATAGTGTATATACCGGCAGATTTAATTTCTGATTTTCAGGATCTCACACCAGGTTCAAGATAACACCACAGGTGGTCTACATGTCCAAAAGTGTTGTTCTTTGATTACGTAAACATGGCACCACTTAACCCAAAGAGAGTCCTTCATATGAGCCAAGTCCTGCTGATATTTACCTATTGCAGCTTTGTTCCATTCCTCCAGCCTTTTAATACCCGGTCCCCCTTCTATTTTTGGTAAACATACATCCTAAGCTTTTTTTGCTCCAGGGCATCTCACATCATGGCCATGCCAAATAAAGGCTCTAATTTTCCTTTCAATTTGTCTTATAATCTTCTTAGGAAGGACAAAAATGGAACACCAGTGGACTTGGACTAATATAGCCAATTGCAATCTCCCTGCATATGATAGGACCTTTGTAGTCCAACTTGCAGTCTTCTTAGTAATCCTTTCTACCAGGCCTTCACAATCTTTATAGCCAACTTTATTAAATTAGACGCATAACAAGGTAGATTACAGGAAATTCACCAATTTGAATGCCAACTATCTCCGCCAAAGACCCACAGCAATTGTTGTGCTCACCCCAGCCAAAAAGATTGAGCTTTTAGCCATATTAGGAGATAAAACTCATCCAAAGCTTGTTTGATTAGCTTGATAGATGATTGGTCAGATTGGGCTAAAAAGACTAAGTCATATGTAAAACACAGATGATGAATCTGCAGGTCTTTACATCTTGGGCGATATACAAAGTCTTGATGATGAGCATAATAGCCAATAGGTAAGCAAAAGCTTCCATCACCAATAGGAGATATTGAATCTCCTTGTCTTAACCCCTTGGAGCTTACAAAATAGCCATCCACATTCTCATTAAGGTTTACCGAGAATCTGGCAGTTGAGGCACACTGCATAATCCATGCCACAGAGAGGGGAGGGAAATTCATGGTTTCCACGACAATCCTTAAAAACTCTGTTGGTCAATTTTCATGACACATCTTGGCAAACCATCTTTTCTGTGATAGTTTTTAACTAATTCCTGCATTAGAAGAATATTATCAGCTCTGCTTCTGTTAGCCACAAATGCAAACTGATCCCCGCTTATCAAATGTGGCAAGACCTTCTCAATTCTTCCACACAAAATCTTAGAAACACACTTGTACATCACATTACATCATGCTATTGGCCTGAAATCCTTCATAGTGTTGGGACATTGAATCTTTGGAAATAGTGTCAGCACATTGCTATTGAAGAATTTAATACCCTTGTTTTTGTTCAGCATTTCTAACACTGCTTTAGTCGCTGATCTGCCAACTATATGCCACTTCTTCTGGAAAAACTCAACATTGTAACCATCAGGGCCAGGGCTTTGTTAGACTTGGTTACAAACATAGCTTCTTTAACTTCTTCCTCTTTAACTTCTTCCACTTCAAAAAAGTGCTTGCTTCCAACTTGGCGAACCTCCTTTGCTCCATTCACTTGCTCTCCATCCGCATTTTGAATGGCAATGATTCTGTTATTTGCCTTATGCACCATCATTTTCTTGTGAAAATAAGCTGTATTAATATCTCTAATGTTCACATTTTTTACCCTGGCCTTTTGATAATAAAATGCCTCCTCTGCTTGTACCAGTTGATAATATTGCATGTGGACCTCTTTTTCGTTTTGCACCAACGTAGGCTCTTGGTTCTGCAACATTTGAGCCTGTATCAATTGAAGCTCCTTAAATTTCTCATTTGCCCTAGCTGAAATGTTACTATAATGTCTCTGTTCAGTTTTTTCGGTATTGGTCTCAGCTCCTTCAATTTTGTTCTCAATTGCTTACGCATCCCCCTCTTCTCTTTCTTGCCATTTGCTCTGTAGAATTTGCTCAAACTTGCTATGACTCATCCAGAAATTAAAGAATTTAATGGTCTTTTGCCTTATCTTCACCTTGCATGATGCTAACCATTATCAGGGCATGGTCAGAGATCCCAGGTGCCATAGCTTCTACTTTGGTGTCAAGATAGGTCTCCATCCATCGCTCATTTTATATATAAAGCTCTATCTAGCTTGCACATAATGAGATCATTTTCCCTATTACTGCACCAAGTATAAAACACTCCTCTAATCGGTATATCTTCAAGGTGTGAGTCAAACAGACATTTATTAAACTCCTCCATATCTCTTAACATCTCTGTCTTAGAGGGTCATTGAAACCCCTTTATATTCCAACTTGCTATTGAGGTCATGTATTGAGTGTACCTTTCCCCATAGTGCCATAGCTATTTATCAACTGGGTTCTTGGAGAGCTATATCTCTTATCTCCAGGACTTTTTACCCCTTGTATCAATATATCATTGCCCAGTTCTTCCATACTTTCAGTCTCAACCAACACAAAAAAACTATTTGCAGTAGTGACTCTAGCCAGTCTTTGTTCTGTACTTAAAATTTTACTGCTTTCAGATTTTCTCCTGATGGTTTCTTTTTTCATCCCATCATTCTCAGCTAATACATAGCCATGATTTCCAGTACTTGACCTAGCAATCCATTGTTCTGAGCATGTTCCGGTATCAATTGGTCTCATTGTGTCACTTGCCATTTCCACAGTTGATTTCCCTTGTGGTCTACGTATTTGTTGAGGCTGTGTCTTCTTATAGCAGTTTGTAATTTGATGGCCATAGATTTTGCATTGTGTACAGTTTACTGGCAACCATTCATCCCCACCTTCTGGTATATTATCACATTATCTGGACATTTTACGGGCACTTCCATTGGCATGTCATGGTCAATATCAATCTCAACGCAGATCCTAGCATAGCCCAACCTTTCCTTCAAAGCAGTCATTTGGTCCCTGAATAGAAGTTTCCCAATTGTACTAGCTATTCTGCTTATCATTTTAGGAGACCAAAATTGAAGAGGGAGTTGTGGTAATTTTGTCCATACAATTAAATGTAGACCCCAGGGCTTGGCAACACTGTCCTCAAACCTTACAAGGAAGATTCCAAACTGAGAGAGAAGACTCCAAATCGCTTCCATTTTCTCTCCAGGAATCCCTTCATCACATGAATAGGGATTCGAGCACCAAGTACATAAAAAACAATGGTGTTTTTCCAAGTTTTCAGTTCATTCTCTACATCTACAACAGTGTACTCTACACCCTCGTGATCATTAATCTCTTGTGGTGGTACAAATTCCAATCTATTTCCTTTGATATAATCCCGATTTGGTCTTATAATCGAAGTATAAGAGACATGCTCATCGTCTTCGTCATTCAATGCACTCTTTTCTTGGATTTCAGACCCCCAGAATCCTCATCGTTTCACCATTCAACGCATTCTTCTCTTGGGAATCAGACAACCTACTCCCTGTGTTTCCCTCACTTCGTCATTCAATGCAAGTTGGCTGGCGTAGCATGACCAGAAATCAAATCTACTCAGCCGACTTGTGATGAATACCAGAAATCAAATCTACTCAGCCAACTTGTGATGAATACCATTAGAAGAAAAGCCTAGATCTAGATTCACCGACCGATCTCCAACTCAAGACAGCTTGATGAATCCCGACGGCAAAACCCATAACCCCAGGCGGCCAAATCAAGCTTCACCCAAAGCCACCACAACCAATCGTATAACTAAAGCACCCCAAGACCCAACAGCTTATCCTTGATCCGTCGCCAATCAATCGCCGGTGCCGGAAACAGAGGATAACAAGGCCGATCGAAAAGTATCCAGCATGACAGGGACGCCGTCCAGCTCACCAGAGCCCCAAGATCCTCCACACAGATCCTTACTAAACAGCATCTAAACTACTACGTCACCACCTGTCGGGAAAGCCGGCAGTGGCGATGGAGACGGGAGTATCAGAGAGAGGTTTTGGGGAAAACAGGTTTTTGTTGAAATCGCCTTTCTCAGAGATACAAAAGTGTTTCACATTGTAAAGATTGAAAAAAAATAAGTCCACTCGCGATGGAAAAAATTACTCCAACCTATTAGCAACTATAAATTATTCAAGATCCGCATTAGTTTGCAAAAAAGGAGGACGATCATAGGCAAATTGGACAAATTTCATATTCTTGCATCACTCCAAAACTCACAAACACGCCTAGAGGAAGAAAATTGGACAAATTTCACCAACACCTAGTACTTAGGAATCAGGTGCACTCGGCACACCAAACTAAACTTTGACACCCAGTACCTCATATTTATAAGGGAAAATTAGGTTTTGAGGGATTTCGGAATTAAAACTTAGTGAAGGGTGGGTTTCTTTTGAGAAGTTGTGAAAAAAGTGGGGTGAGTTTTCAAAATTTCTGAACAAGGGGTAGACTTAGAAAGAAATGAGTTTTTTTAAATCAATTTATTTGGTCTTCCCAGATTATCCCTCCCCAACAAATTGTTGACCCTTGTTCTGAAACAAGTCATTTTCTGCAAGAATGCAAGTGCGGTTATGCGAAGATGCTAGTCAGTTTGTGCAGATTTTCAAGTCATTTCCTTTCTTTCAACTAACGCAATAATAAATTTGCCTCCAATTTCATAGGAATGTTGATATCTTAAAAGCTTACCAGGTATATGTTACAGCGTGCCGATTTGACAAGATGTCGAATATCTTTGCAAACAGGCCAATAAGGTATCTATATGAAGCTAGTGGCAGGACGACACTTCACATGATTTTGATATTCTGTATGGCTTCCAGTGGCCCTGCTTAATCCAGGCCATCTCCCTAAGACCAAATGGGCCCCTAAAGCTTCGGATTACAGGAATCGGCATGCCTCAACCAAGTTTCAGACCAGTTGAGAGGATTAAGGAGACGGGGCTTCACCTAGCAAACTATTGCACGAGATGTAATGTGCCATTTACATTCAATGCCATAGCAAAAAGATGGGATACCCCAGCTTGAGGATCTCAAGATTGATAGAGACGAATTAATTGTTGTTAATAGCCTATACAGATTAAGGAATGTGCCTAATAAAACAGTGGTGATGAATAGTCCAAGGGACGACATGCTGAAGTTAATCAGGAGTATCAATCCTGATATATGTTCATCCAGGGAATTCTTAATGGGACTTATAATGCCTCCTTCTTCGCGACATGATTTCGAGAGGCGCTCTTCCATTTCTCTACACTTCTTAACATGTTTGAGACTACTACACCACATGAAGATCACGAGAGAATGATGTTTGAACATAAGGTATTTGCTAAGGATGCTAGAAATGTGATAGCGAGTGAAGGTACCGCAAGGATTGAAAGGGCAGAGACATACAAGCAATGGCAAGCCTGGAACCTTAGGGCGGGGTTCAGCCACCTTCCGCTAAACCCAAACATTGTGAAAGTGGTACGTGCCTGTCCAGAATATTAGGGCGAGCTTCACATTTTCTGGTCGTATGAAATTGAAGGCAAATTTAGTATTGCATCAGTTGAAAAAGAAGAAACGACTTGAAAATCTGCACAAACTGACTAGTATCTTCGCATAATCGCATTTGTATTCTTGCAGAAAACGACTTGTTTCAGAATAGGGGTCAACGATTTTTGGGAGAGGGGTAATTTGGTAAGACCAAATTAATTGATTTCAAAAAGCCCATTTTTTTTAAGTCTACCCCTTGTTCATAAATTTTGAAAAGTCACCCCACTTTTTCACAACTTTTCAAAAGAAACTCACACTTCACTAAGTTTTAATTCCAAAACCCCTCAAAACCTAATTTTCCCTACTTCTAAATCATGGTGCCCAATACCAAATTTTGGTCAAATAAGTCTTTGACCATATGTCTATTAGTTTTTAAAGGGCAAAATCATCACTTAGCTTATTATGTCCAAGGTGGCATTTGCATGGCGTCCATTTGCCATCTACATGGCATCTCCATGGAATACCTGAATCTTTAAGGATAAGTTTTTGTGGCTAACCCGACAATTATTAACAGCTCCTTATTGGCGATACTAAATAAAAGTTAATAAAAATATTTAATAACTATTAATTGTCGTTATACGGAGGTTGTACATATCTTCCTATAACTCGATAGCAACCAAAATGTTTTCATTTTGTAATATCCTGACCTCATGTGTAGCCAAAGCATGAAGGGTTGTGTTTGGATTGGCATTTATTAGGTACCATATATATCAGCTAAAGAGTTTGTATCCTTATGAGGAATATAAACAATTTTTTTCCATGAACAAACCATTTCGTAGAGACATACAACGTATATCAATTAAATCTATATAAGAGACATAAATTTGGCTCACAAACAGTAGTGGCAAAGTAACTTTTATGTAACTATTGAAATGTACAAGGTAGGCACCGGAGAGGGAATTAAAGTTGATATTACATGCATTATTGGCTATACTTCACACCGAATATTATTATGTATATCTGCAGTTCATAGATAGCATATTCTTATTCTTGCTATTCTAAATACTCACGCTACATAGATCTAACTCCATGGAGTGGAAGAAATGACAGAAACCTTAAGGGATAACCCCAAGGTTGTTGGTTACAATCCTCATACCAACGGGTCATATAAAATAATGTTCTAAGTGTAACAAAAAAAAATTCTATGTAGACTGCAGTTCATAGCAAGCGGATTTTCATTTTAGCTTTTCCAAGTACTCATGCATGGCTACGCTATTTGCATATATGCAGTCTCCCAAAGGCAGAGAAACATTTCTAAAAGTTCCCAGACTTTCCCGTATGAAGTTACTATATAAAGGTGTGCATTTCATTCCTAAATAGGCTGGTTAGAGGCCAATTCATCTTTAACGCAAATTAGGACTGAGCATAGCGCGATGAGTTTGCCCCAATAATTCTTGTTATTCGAATGAGAAAGAAATCACAATATCAGCCTTCAATTTATTTCCAACAAGTCTCTTTTAAAAGGAAAAATGATCACGGACAAGATAAAGACCCTTATTTTCAACAAGAAACTAGATTACAACCGAAATAAAATCTAGAAATAAAGTCAACTAATTTGTGGCTAAAAGTGGCAACCAACCATATGACTACCATACCTAGTCTGCCGATAAGGTGAGGCCAGTGTTATAAAAGGCGCGCCTAGGCGCAAGGCGCAGCTAGGCTCACAAAGCGCGCCTCGCCTAGGCCTAGGCGTAGCGCCTTCAATAAGGTGAGTGCCTTGTGCGCATAGTGGGGCGGGAGGCGCAAAGCTAGGCGCACAATGTGTAACCGTTCGATTTGGCTTCTTGTCTTCACATGGACTGTTGATTTCTCTTTTAGTATTTTTACCCTTTTTGTCTTTACCAAGTCAAAACACTTTTTTTAAGACTAAAATATATAACCTAACTAATTTGTTAGCGATAAAACACTTTTATCGCTAATTGCTCACCAACTACGTTAACCTTTCTGTGAAAGTTGTTGAAGACAGAGCACACATGACCAAATTAGGAGACCTAACTGATTTGTTAGCTTCACTTTATATTGTTCATAAGGCCAAAGCTCAGTCTTTAGAAAAGATTTGAATTTTTAGTCCCTATATTATGCCCATTCCCATTGAGATCGATCTTATTTTTAAAAGCAGAATTTATTTTTATTGTTGGAAGCTTGTTAAATTAGAATGTTGGTATTTGAAACTTTCTTTAATGTTTAGAAGTTTGTTAATTGTCATGTTCTAAATTTTTTTTACTTAAATTTTTTTATTTAATGCACTTTTATTTATTTATTTTTATATATTTTAATATTGCGCCTTGCTTCGAAAAGGTGCGCGCCTGCGCCTTGCACCTTGCGCCTAGGCTCCAGGGACCTTTTGCGCCTTAGGTGCGCCTGCGCCTTTAATAACACTGGGTGAGGCGCCAAAGACTTGGCCCCGGAGGCATCATAGAACGGCATAGAGGGCTAAGATGGCTCTTCTTAAGCTAGTTGAGAAAAGAAACTTGCTGACATGCATGGGAGCAAGGCGTTCGAGCAATTTCAACCCTAACACTCAATTCTACCAAACAAATTGCACACTATAGCTTTGCTGATGTCAACGGGTCCCCATAACCAATCTTCACCTTCTCTAGCCCCTTGACAAATAACTGAGATTCTCTAGTCGACCAATTTATGCCCTCAATCGCCTCTCTGTAGCATTGTACCGATCTCTTAACTGTGACGTTAATACCCAAGGGTACGTTTACCCCAGTATACGTGTGTATAGTAATGCAACGAGCTACATGCTTCTGCATGGATAACGGTATCCCAATGCAAGAAAGGATGGGTGACACCAAACCCCATGCAATTTCGTTGAATTGATATTCGTTCATGCCAATGATAAATTTCCAACTGGCTTTTTGTGCTATAAGGATATTGCGAGACTCTCGCTTAACAATCCATTGAATCTGAAAGCATAGCACCATCAAGCCCTCATCAGTTGTTGTGTCTTTTGAAATCGTGTCCTCTGGCTGTTGGAGGAAACATGTATGTTTACAAGTCTCCATGTTCTTTGTGAAGAGTTTGGAAAAGAAAGGGGAGAGAAATCAATCTACATTGCAACTTGCACAAACCTTAAGAGTTGATGAAAGGAAAACCCTAGATACAAATCTAAGTGCGCGCGTGCACATACATATATATTGAGTTAGTTTTTCAAGTTAATCCTTTTCCAATTCAATAACTGAATGGATAGTTCTATCCATTCAGTTAGTTCTTTGGCCATATATAGGATTCGAAGAAGTTAATAGTTATCAGAAAGAATTTTATAGTTACTAAAGCAGCAACAGCCACATATCATTCATTCTCTTTGTAAAACAAAGCCAATAGATTCAAATGAAGCGTACTCGTTGAAATTTATCGCACAATGAGTCCAGGATTAAACTTGTTGCTTCACGTGAATTTCTCTGCCCATGGTAGAATGGACTACATGCTCGAGCCACTCCGTTTTCGACTGTACAAAAGTCTCTCCTTCACCAACTAGTGCAAAAGCATGTACCTTTTTCTCTCAATTTTGTTTCTTCTGCTTCTTCTTCTGCAGAGAATGAATCGCACACCTTCTTTCTCCTTTTTCTATATTGTTATCAATACGTCCCATGGGGTACTTCAATTTATGAGAGACTTAATGTGCTTTCTTAAATTCTGGAGTTACAATCCATGGACTTCCCCCATAGGGGTTAAGGAAGACCGGTAGGGAAGACCAAAGGGTCTCAGGCCAGGCTCGCCATGGGACTGGTTACGACATCTCTCACTCGCACATGGCAGGGATGATGTTACTATACATATATGCTCTTTGCCTGCTTGCATTAATGGAAATACTCATACAGACTAATGGATGGTGCGATCGCTGAGTATACCTTTGATTTGGGAGCTCTTACTAAAAACCTAACAAAGACAACATAAAGACACCAATCCAAAAATAGAATGACTCGTAATGCCCCAGACTCGTTTGATCACACCAGGTTAAATTTGCTCTAATCCCTCAAAGAACCAAATCTAACCTCTATGACATTGTACAATATACTCATGATTATATTTATCGCTAAAGAACAAACATAACCTGTCGACAATGAGTCATATTACGTGGATTTTTACCCTCGTATCATTCAATGTTGGATTAACTGCCAACCCAACAATGCTCCTTTAGTATCAAATCATCCATGGTCGTAGGTGACATGTCAAAGTATAGCTAACACCAATCCTTCACGTCATGATGCAGTCAAAGGTCACATAGAGCATAGATAATGTTGGACAATTCGTGTGTCCAATAAGACCCACACGATGAGGAAGTAGGGAACCATTCACTCACCTCTAAAAAATGGCCGCTCAGCACATGTGGTATGAAACACATGCTACGATAAAAATACTCACCCTTAATGAGTGTATGTTAATTATATATTAATCTGTCTTACGGATCTTGGTCTAGCCACTCCTCGAGTGCCTAACCTGAGCTCCAGATAAGCTCACTTGCCAGGCGCCAAATCTAGGTCTCACATCCGGCTTTTATACAGGCTAATATGGATGATAGGGCATCCATCATCCATGTGTTTGGTTTAGTTAGAGGGTCTGCAACCATCTGACTTGTAGAAATGTACTCTAGCACTACTTCTCTTTGCGACACAACCACTCAAATGAAATTATATTTTGATATCAATGTGTTTGGTTCTATTGTAATACTTGGGATCTTTTGTATAGTCAAGGGCTGCCATACTAACATGATGAATTGTCAACCGGATTTGATGCACTTGTGATGACTCCAAGGTGTTGTAAGAAACTTCGTAACCAAATCGCCTCCTGATTCGCTGCTGAACATGCTACGAACTCTTGCTTCCATTGTGGCTAGTGCTACACAAGTTTGTGTTAGCCCTATGGTTGGATAACCTAGGCTTACATCTTGTTTTGATGATAACTACATATTGATTATGTTCTAATGTGTGCTTTGACTATATTCTTAGTAGGTATATACAAACACACTCATGAAGATACATTTGAGAATTTGGATAGATGGATTGAAGAGAAAGAAGCTTAAAGCTATGGTGACATGATATGTAAGCTTCATCAAGTCCAATGTCAAAGAGCAAGAAAGAATGCATAGGCTAAGTTATTATTGATTGATCTTTACAATTATGTAACTAGCCTTGGTTTGATGCTTGGATTGATGACTATGACCTAAAAAGACCTTAGGACACCTTGTGCATTACATGTGAGTTCATAATCATTCACACAAGCGTGGTTCTTGAAAATGAGTAAACTTTGGAGCTTACTCAGATTTTCTAAAAAATGTTTTTGGTGATAATCTTTTCATATCTTGATAAAACTTTTCATTAGCTTTCCAACGCAAAAAACGGCACCTCAATCCGATTTTTCTAGAGAGTTATCCCCAAAATAGGATAGGGGGTTTCGTGAGGTAGCCGATTGGCAGTAGGGTAATACAGTTGACTGTATTTGAATCCAGTCGACTGCATTGGTCAAAATTCAGTTCCAACGGCTATTTTAGAGGGAATACAGTCGACTGCATTGGGAATACAGTCGACTGCAATGGCAGTTTTGCCCGTATTATGCCTATAACGGCCACATTTCATTTGCTCTCTATATAAATGAATGGAGGCTTAGAATGTGGTTTTCATGGTGTATAATGAAGCCCTAAATCATTTATATAGAGAGCAAATGAAATACAGTCGATTGTATTCCCAATGCAGTCGACTGTATTCCCTCTAAAATAGCTTTGGAGTTTTGTTCTCGAAAATAGCCGTTGGAACTGAATTTTGACCAATGCAGTCGACTAAGCAGTGCAGTTCTATGGCAAACCCTACACCACTTGGTTATCCTTTTTAATTTTTTTAAGCGGGGGAAGAAGTGAACCTTTTTTTCCATTCCATGTGCTTCGGTACTTGGTTGGTTTTAATGTCAGTCTGTTACCCTTTTGCTTCATGTTTTTGTTTTGCAGTGATTGACCTCCTGAGTTCGAGCATGTCTTGACAGGAACCATATCCACTAAGGGTTCTAAAGCTGGCGTTGTCTTTGATGGTTCACTGCAAGAAATGTTACCTGCTTCCTAGCAGGTACTACAATTTCTTAATTCCCTCTTAACATTACCTTATTCTCATAGATAAGTCTTACCAGAATTCGATGGTGGTAAAAGATGATAGTATGATTAGTCTCTAAGGGGAGTCAATAATGCAGTCGTTAAGTACCTTTGTTATGGAAAGGCAAATGAATGCATTTATCTTGAGATTCAATGTATGATAAGGAGACTATAAGAGATTAAAATTGCTTGGGCTTAAATGAATACATTTATGTTGTTTTCTTCTCTACATACACGTTGATTCAAAGCAACAAGGAGAGTTGAAGCTTGAAAGAATCCAAATGGAAGTAAAGTCCACAAACATAGAAAGGCATGTATGTGTATGCTTTCACAGGGGCGGATCACCCCCAAGGGGGGGGGGGGGAGGGGGGCACCACACCCCTCACCGACTACCATAGTATTTGTCTTTGTCATTTTCTTGCTCTATCTTCATTTTCCAAATTCCAAATTCTAAACCTGTAGATTACAAAAAGAATAGATTAGTTGGTTAACTTATACTTGACTAATGTACAGATACAATTGATAATCACATGTATAATATATCTATATAGTAACAATTAAGCGTCTTTCATGCAAAATTAATAATAAATCACTATGCATAGTGAAAATATATTGTTAATAGTCAAATTGAGCAATCTATTTTGTATTTAATGGGTTTAATAGTGACACTAATTATAATGTGTTTTTGGTTATTCATCTTTTATGTAAACTTGAATCTTCTTAAATCTTTTATCTTAGGCATCAAATCTTTTTTATGATTTTTTGGCACCCCCGATCAGATTTTCTGGAGCCGCCCATGTGCTTTCATTTAGAAGGTGTACCTCAAAAAATCTTTATGAAATCATCTAGTTGTGTTTTTTTTTTAAAATTTGTGGAACCAACGTCTTGCAGTGGAACCACTTGTGATATTGTTTCAATAAAAGCGGTCTGTCTTTGTGCTTATTCTGCAAACTATTTCATAAGAGAACTTCTCTTAAACCAAATTTACCACATGAAAAATCTTTCTCTTTGTTTCTCGCATAATTGGATATAGAGGTTGTATTCTGTATGCTTTGTATTTCTATGGTTGTACGTTCATCTCTATCAATATCTGTGCATGAGACGGGAGACTTGAGACATTGCTTTAAAGTGTTGGGGACAGCTTTGGTGAGCTGATAAAGGTAGAAGAGGAGAAATTGACGTGGCCAGTGAATGTGACTGATCACTGGTAGTGTGAATTTGCTGTCAGTAAGTGGCAAGATTGTGGGTTGTTCAATTTCGTGGTCTATGTGAGCATGATCTAATTTGAATCTCAAGCCAACTTAATCGATTGACTAAAAGGTTTTTGGGATTTAACTACATATCTATGTTTATTTTGATCATTTGCTTCTCGGTATGTTTGTAGTATGTTTTTTTTTTTATATTGAAGCGATTACAAGAGTGCCATGCGGCTGAAAAAAATGTCACGACATTCTCGTGACTCCGAGTATACAAGACCATATGAGTCAGAATTTAACAAACTAACCTATAGACCCGATACAAATTACAATTAAACTGAAGCAGAGTATATCCTACACTTCAGTCTAATTTAAAGTAACATGTAGAGGCCTAAAAGTTAATAACAACACCTAATAAACAAATACAAAACAACGTAAATATAAAAGCACAAAGGTTACAATGAGGAAGCCAACTAAAGCCATACAAAATGGAAGGTGTACTCGACACTCAATGGGATCATAGCGCTAAGAATACAGGCCATCAATCTTGCACGGTTCATACTAATTCTCCGGCGTTTCACACGGTTCGCAATAATTCTCCGGCATTTCTATCCTCAACACGGCAACCGAAAAATCTATTAGCAAGCCAACAATCCCAATCAGGACTAAGCAAGACTAAAATCCACCTCCCTCCCCCCATCCAACACCCCCACCCAAAACACCCTTTATACAGGTTATCCCGAAAACCCCTCCCCCCTCCCAAGGGCCACAACCCCCCACCCCCAACGCACACACATGCCCAAAAACCCAACCCCCCTAGGCCCTATCCCCCCCACCCCAGGACAACCCGGTGAACCACCACCAAAACCCCACGACCACACTATGAAACCCCCCAGTCTGCTAAGGATCCCGAATTGTTGCTGGCAAGATTCCGGTTACTGCCGGCAGGATTCTGGCCACCACCGGATTTGAAAAAACCTGAACCTAGCAATGACAACCTCACCCATAAGCATAAAATAGAGCACCATCAACCCACAAACCTGCTACTGACCTCACACTTCTGCCAGTAGAATTCCAGCCACCACTGGTAGAATTCCGGCCGCCGCCGGTGAAAATCCGGCCACATCGATTTAGATCCAAGCGATCTAGTAGATCAAGAAGAAAAGCCCATATCTACATAGATCTAACGAAATCGTCGTAGATCAAGGCAGATAGCGCCTACCACCGTGCTGTCGTCGTCCCCGTCATCCACCCTCCATTCGCCGCCGACCACTAAAGAAGCCAAAACCTCAAAGAACCTAAACACAGGACTTGCGACAGTATGTATTTATGTAGCTAGGCCGGAATCCAACCGCCGCCCCACGCGTGCCAATGCACGGTGGGGCGGCCATGGTGGCTTAACTGTGGTAGTTGGGTGTAGAGAGAAGGCAGAGAATAAAAATGTTACCGGATATTGTGAGAGAAATCTTGAAAACTAAAAATGTTTGTAGTACGTTGGTTGCTCTTCGACTTCATAGTTTTTATCATTTTTCAGTAGATTATAATTGAACTCTCAAGTATGTACACCTTAAAGGAAATTTGGAAACCTGAGCTTGAATAGTTTGGATGGACAATGGCCTGATGATGGGTTACCTTTTCATTTGTACTGATAGTGTACTATTTGTAGGTCGTGTGACATGAACTTTATTCAAAAGTATTTTTTTAACGACAAAGTGGTCCGTTCTATTTATGCAAATATTTTTTCTAGATGGACATTATAGGAGTTACTTTTTCATCAGTACTGATAGTGTATTATTTTTAGGTTGTTTGACACGCACTTTTGTTGAAAAGTACTTTATTAGCCACAAAGTGTTTCACCTTGTTTATTTTACTGTTTTATACACGACTAAAAAAGCACGATAAAATTCCAAGTGATACTTTCACGGGCAAAACTAGTGGGCAGTATTTGCATATAGGGATATGACTAGTTGTTACCCTCTATGTATGGTTCAATGTAAGCAGTGATACTTGTAGATTACTTACATGTCATTCCATAAACTGAAGAGAAACTCATCTAATACTATAAGTCTCATCAAATGACAATGATAGCTAAAAGTGCAACTTTAGTCATCCCAACTGACCACAAGCCCAAGTTAGATACAGGATATCATATAGAGCTAATGGGCACGACTGCTTTTAATTGCTAAATGTTCTCGTGGTTCAATTGGCTCTAGATCCTTATGTTTTAACAAGCTCAAAAATCCGTGTCAACACGAGATGTCCCTATTATCAACAATCAACTTTAGAGACTTTAACTGCAAAACAAAACCTATTGCACTATCTATATCTGTGTGGTTATTTCATCAAAGATAGTCACGCTTATTTTTAGATGGGTGAGCTTTCTTTTAACGGAATAAATTAACCATTGTGATGGAATATCAATGAATAATGTCCTTGTGCTAATTCTAATTTGGTAAGCATATGGAGAAACAAGAATGACCAAATACTATCGAATATTTTGTAAATTCCTATAAATACATGTTGTGAATACATTCACTTGGTAAAGAGGATGCGTCCTTTTTCTTTAGTGTTTTTGAGGTGTTAATATTATATAAGTACACTGATTAAGTAGAGCTTAAGGTTTGAATCTGCTTTGCACATCTTGTAAGACTGTTATTTGTTACCAGGCTATAGTTTTTACATTCGATAAATGCCTTTATTGATACTTTCTCGTGGATACTTCTTTTATCGCATTTGATATGTAACTTTTATATTTCAAAATTTGTCAGGTTAAAAAATTATATAAACTACAATGAGCTAGTACATTTTAACATTTATCTTTACCTATCCATATTTATTTATACTATATATAATTGTAATATCCAGTTTGGTGTAACACCTTCTTTGGTGTTACATAACTATCTACCTAAAATGATTGACACTTGGCATCTTAAGAAAACTATCTACGTCCCGTCACCATTTCAGTCCTTTCGTTAGTTTTTCCTTGTTAAATTGAGGGGTAGATTCGTCATTTCATATTTTTAAGGCAAAATTGGCACATGCCATTCATGTGACACCCCTTCTCCGCTTGCAACCAGCGTTGCCGCTCGCCCCTTCCCCAAAACAAACCCACCCCCGGCTAGAGATGTCAAACGGGCCGGGCTTGGGCCGCCCGGCCCGGGTCCAGCGGGCTTTAAGCGAAATCGGGCCGGGGCCGGGCCAGGGCCACAGCCATCCGGGCCGGGCCGAGCCGGCTGAGGAGAAATCCTAGGCCTGGTCCAGGCCCTAGGCCCAATTTCTAGGGCCGGGCTTGGGCCGGCATGGGCCCTTTTTTAAATTTTTTTTAAATTTCTCTTGTTATTCAATTTTAAATTTCATCTTTAGGCATGTTCAATTTTCAAATTTTGACAAATCTAATTTTTATCATTTTATTTCATTATATGTAATATTCATATATATGTATGTATGTATAGATATATTTATTTGTCTCTCATTTTATTTTTTGCTATATGTTAAATCTTTTCTTACTCTTCTTGGTGATCTTTATTAATAAAATCTGAACACATAACAATTATTACTATTTAAGAGAGACTGTTTCTACTATTTGATATTTTACTTCAAACTAATTGGCCGAAAACCCGGGATTGATACATGTTAATTACCGAAATGATCTTTAGTAATAAGTATAGAAAAATAAATGTGTTCATAGGCTCTCCTCCTTTTATCCGGGCTTGGGACCGGCTGCTTGTAAACAAACAGGCGAAGTTACCTATTTTTTTATATATACGAAAAATATATATCTTGCTTGTAAAAATTTATTTTATATATATGGAAAAAAAGTATATTTTGTGAAAAAATTTATTCTTAAAACTTAAGAGAAGGAAAATAAAAAGAAATTACCTAATCATCCGGAAGTACTTCAATATCCGAGTCACTGCTCTTCCTATCATCAATCGGTTTATCTTGCTCGCGGTATTTCGCATCAAGATAATCCTTCCAACATACACATAGCTCGAGCGACTCGGGGTTAAGACGACTCCTCCTGTCATCCAAAACCCTCCCGCTAGCTGAAAATGCCGACTCTGAAGCAACCGTGGAGGCTTGCACTGGCAGTACATCCCGTGCAATTTGGGATAAAGTTTTATACATGTTTTGATTTTGTTTCCAAAAATTTAACAAATTAAAATTAACCTGTTCTTGCATTGATAAATCAGAATAATGATCAGTATTTGCATATACACCAATCTCATTAAAAGAGGAAAAAGTAGACGAACCTGCCGAATTAGAAGTACCTTCACCTGGTAGTTGTCTTGCTACTAGATGTTCAAAGCCCTTAAGGTATGGCGCATAATACCTCTCAACAGTGGATGATGTAGCTCGCCCGCGCACGTCAGCAGAATTACGATAGAGGTTGAACAATTCCTCAAACCTCTTGCTCACTTTTGCTGTGAGTGCGGTTGTCTCCTCTGCTGTGTAGCACATTAATTTCGATATCTCTTGTATCGAGGCGTTCACGCCATGCAACTTTAACCTAGGATCTAAACAAGTAGCCACAGCAAAAATAACAGGCAGTTTACTCCAATATTTATTAAACTTTTTATCCATCACTTTTACTATTTCCCTAAAGGGTCCTATATATCTCCATTTTGTTAACATTGTAGCCATCTTGAGAATTTCTATTACAGCGAGAGGAGAGGTGGGATAGTACGTACCAGACAATAAATTGGTAGACGTGTAGAATACCTCCAAAAATTCAGCTAGGTATGTGGCCATCTGCCATTCCTCTTGAGTTGGCAAGCCGGCTGGGAACTGGGTTAGTAGAAAATGCGTATAGACTTCTCGGTATGCCAGAATGTGTAAAAGCATATGGTATGTAGAGTTCCACCTGTGGACCACATCTGTAACTGCTCTCCTGCGAGGCATATTATATTCAACACACAACGTTTTAAATTGTTGTGTTCTCGGACTCGAGCTATTAACATACGCTGTCATACCCCTCATTTTGACAAGAATATCTCCTGCAGCAGCTAAACCATCTTGAACAATTAAATTAATTATATGACAAACACAACGAACATGAAATAATTCACCAGAAAGTACAGGTTTGAGGCTCTCCTTTAAAGCATCAACAGCAGCTGTATTGTTAGAAGCATTATCAAAACTAATACTCATAATCTTATCCTTTAATTTAAATGTGGTACATGCTTTTAATATAAGAGTAGCAATGTTCATTCCATCATGCGGAAAAGGAAAGAGCTCGAAAGCGATGATTCTCTTGTGCATAACCCAATCTGCATCAATCCAATGAGCGGTCACACAAGAATAACTAACAAAAGTAAATGGAGATTGCCAAATATCAGAAGTAAGACTAACTTTACCGTCAAATTTATCGAAATAATCGATAAGGCGTGCTTTAGCAGCATTGTACTGTCGGAGTGCATCGGATCTAGTTGTGTTTCTATGAACCTTTTTGTACAAAGGTTGAACGTATGTGTTCATATATCTAGAGTGCTTAGGATTATCGGCAAAAGAAAAGGCTTGTTCATCGTGAATAACAAATTCAGCGAGACCGTCTCTTTGCTCTCGCTGATTATAAACAAATAACTTACCGTCAAAAGATAACTGCGTTTGGGTAGGTTCGACGTGGCCTTGTCGAGGTGCACACAGAGGGTAATGCCTGTTAAGATGTCCATTACCACTACCAGACGAAAATAATTTAGCGCAGTACTTACATCGAGCTTTTCGGATGCCGTCCACCGTAACTACATCGAAATGATTCCAACACTCGGCTTTCTTTTTTTCCCCTTTTGGACTTCTGGCTCATTACCGGAGGCATTGCTCGGCCCTTCTTCATCATGACCAGGCATAGGGTTGAGATTATGCCACGGAGTAGTAGCTTCGCCAACCGAGCTGCGTCCTTGACTATAATGCGGGGGGTCTTCATCAGGCGTGTATTCAAAATCTGGAATGTTTTGATTGAACTCCCAATTGGCTTGGGTATCTATCATACAGCCTGTACTCATTCGTCCAGGAACGAATGGTTGTGTTGGTGCTTGGATTGGTGTTTGTGATGGCCGTGGCGCTGGCGCTTGTGCTTGCGATGATGATGATGTTTTTCGTGATGATGATCCACGCCTCAGTTTCTTCAATAATCCAGCCATATTTCACGCTAAACTTTTTTACTAGATTGGAAATCAAAATTTGTAAGAGTAACTAAATACACAAGTATAAGAGTAGTAATAAGAAATAACAATTAAAAGAATGAACAAGTAACAAATATTAATCACTGAGGATAATTCTGATTCAATTGGAGAGAGTTAGTAATTAAAAAGCATTTAGTAATAGTAATTAATAAATAAAAATTCACTAATTACTAATTACTAGACAAAAGAATTAGAGAGTAACAAATTAATAAGAGTAGTAGTTAGTAATTAAAATTTAGTAAGAGTAGTAATTAATAAACAAGAGTACTAATTAGTAAATACTAGTAGTAATTAGCAAGAGTAGTAATTGGAGAGGGAAATAGTAGCAAAGCTTGTAGAAATATAGAATGTTTAGATAAGAGAGAGTAAGAAGATTGGTGTGAAAAATTAGAGAGAAATGGTGTGAATTTATAGATTTTAGAAACTTCACAAAAGACCAAAATACCCCTAAAAACTATCCGTTTATAGTTGTTGGGGAGGGTAAGAGTGTAAAAACCTTTAAAGGAGTTGGAAAAATTAAGTTAGACTAAAATACCCCCCAAACTAGCCGTTATATTGCTGTTGGGGGGGTAAAAGTGGAATTTTGGGGGAATATATCCGTTGGAGGAAATGGGGGGAAAAGGGGGGAAAAACAAAAAATTCAAACAGGTGGGGTCCAAACCGGGCTCAGAACCGGGCCGGATAACCGGGCCAGGACCTGGCCAGGGCCGGGCCTGGCCCGGGCTTTCCCCCCAGATTTTTCGGCCTAGTCCAAGCCCAGGCCCTAAGCACAATTCCTTCGAGCCAGCCCTGTTCATGAACGGGCCGGGCCGGGCCGGGCTTTTTTCGGGCTGGGTCGGGCCGGGCCGCGGGCCGCCCGGCCCGTTTGACATCTCTACCCCCGGCCGAGAGCATTGCACCACACATTTGTTCAACTACTCAAAGCTTAAAACAAATTCCCAATTGCTCAAAGCAACATACTCTTCAGACCCAGTAAAGCACAAACAAAACCCACCACACCAAAATCCATATCTTAGCTCCACGACCCAAACAAAACAACCTAATCTTGAGCTTCAAAGCACCACAAATACTGGAGCAGAAATCCCAAGAGGACCCAAATTTTTGCTTGTGCAGCACATGTGCGTGGGTGAGATTGAAGCATTTCATCAAACAGGTAGAGTGCAATACTCTTTTCCGCTTAGTATCTGCCATAATCATAATTGTTAGAACTCAACCATTGCATGAACTTCCCAAATTTCTCCAAATACAACATATGTTTTGTGGGTTTTGGGTTGGATAAAACTTAAATGATAAAAAACCTTTATATCCAAAAAATTAGAAGGTCGTCAGAGCTTGGCGACATCAATTTAGACATCGATCTCCTCCGCGCTTGACGATCGCCACCTTCTCCCCCATCGCCACCATGGCTGGGTCAATGGTTGGGTGATATCATCGTAGGTGTGGTGGGTCAATAGTTGTTGGGTATGGTTAGGGTCGGCAGCATCTGAAAAGTTGAGAGAGAGAAAGTTGGGAGAAAGAGACTTGGGCGGAGAGGAAAGGCTACTTCCACAAAAATACCCCCAAATTTTTAACAGAAATATTAATGAAGGGCTAATTTGATAAGGGAGCGAGGTATAATGACCAATTTTAAGGATTTAGAACTACAGGGACTAAATTCAAAAAGCGGATAAACTACAAGGGACAAACTGATACTATCCCTTAAAGCTTTTCCCTCTGAAATGCTTCCTAGCAAACTCTAGTATTTGCCTCCAAGAATTTGGCCTTCTACTGACTTGTAACATAATCAGGATCATTTCCCATACACTCATAGTAAAAGAGCAATTCCAAAATAAATGATCCTCAGTTTCAGCAGATGCCAGCACAGAAGACACATGAATCATCTTGTGTTATACTCCATGACTTCAGCTTTGCCTTAGTTCTGATTCCCCCCCATGGCATATTAACCACAGTATCATTGAGCACCTTGGGATGTGTCGAGGAAACCTTAGTACTTTCCACCAAGGATCATTTGCAGCTTTAGTTCTGATGCCCTCCCAAGCAGATCTGATTGTAAAATCTTTGCTAGCACTCAATGTCCATATAACTTTATCCTGGACTAATGTCTTAGGGTCAGGTAAAGTTTCTAAGGTAGCATTTAAATCTCTTAGGGCTTGGGATCTCAGAAAAGGTAGTTGCCATGTGTCATTGTGTATGACATCACATACTTTAGCTGTGATGCTCATACCAGAGTCATACACAATTCTTTGTCCATAGGTATCAACCACTGCACCATTTGGCAGCCATCTATCTAACCATAACCAAACTGTTGTTCCATTACCTACATCATACTTGAAATATTAGCAGAAGAGAGCTCTGATCTTCATGATCTTGCACCATGTCCATGAGATATTACCAGGGGATTTAAAAGTCCATAGGTGTCTATCTTTGGTAATGAAGATGTGGTACCATTTTAACTAGAGGGAATCTTTTTTATGGGCCAAGTCCCATAAATGTTTGCAAATTACAGCTTTATTCCACTCCTCCAACCTCTTGATTCCCAAACCACCTTCTTTTTTGGGTAAGCATACCCTTTCCCATGCTACTTTAGCTCCATAGCATTTCACATCTTTACCATGCCGTATGAAAGCTCTGATTTTGCTTTCAATTTGTTTGATGATCTTTTTTGGTAGAAAAAAGATGCTGCACCAGTAGACTTGCATGCTAATGAGGACGGATATTGTAAGTTGTACCCTTCCAGCATAGGATAGATACATTGTGGACCAGCTGTTTATCTTCTTGGTTAGTTTTTCCACAAGTACTGCAATTTTGTAGCTATTAGTGGTACTCCAAGATAGGTAACAGGAAAATTTTCAGCAGGGATGCCAATTATTTCTATCAACTGTGCAGCAGTAGTATTATCCACACTAGCTAAGTAGACAGAGCTCTTGCTTAGGTTATGTGATAACCCTGGTAATTGTTCAAATTTCCTTAGAGCTTGTTTGATAATCCCCATGGTCTCAGGGTTTGCATAGGCTAGCAAGAAAGGGTCATCAGCAAAACAAAGGTGGTTTATTTGTAGCTCTTTGCACTTAGGATGGAACTTAAAACCTGCTTGACCAACATATACATCCATAAGTCCAGAAAAAGCTTCCATCACCAATAAGAATAGGTAAGGAGATATAGGATCTCCTTGCCTTAACCCTTTTGCACTAGCAAAAAAACCCTTCATATTTCCATTGAGGTTTATTGAGAATCTAGCAGATGTGACACACTGCATTATCCATCCCACAAACGTAGAAGGAAACTGCATATGTTCCATCATTGCTTGCAGGAAATCCCAACCCACTGAGTCATATGCTTTTTGCAGGTCCACCTTCATCACACATCTAGGTGTATATCCATTTCTGTGGTAATTCTTTACTAACTCTTGCATGAGCAAGATGTTATCTGCAATGTTTCTGTTTTTCACAAAAACAGATCGTCTTTGAGATATAGGCATTGGGAGTACCTTCTTAATTCTTTCACATAACATCTTTGATGCACACTTATATAGAACATTGCAGCAGGCTATAGGTCTAAAATCTTTCATAGTGCTTGGGCAAGGTATTTTAGGCACAAGGGTGATAGCAGTACTATTGAAGCCCTTAATACCTGCATTCTTGTTGAACATCTTTTTTATAGCAGCTTTTACATCTTGTCCTACCACCTCCCAATTTTCTTGAAAAAACTCTGCACTGTAACCATCAGGTCCTGGAGCCTTATTAGGCTTGACTGAGAACATGGCCTTTTCCACCTCTTGATCACAGATATCTGCTCCTAGCATTTGCTGATCATGCCTTTCCACCTTCTGTTTAATGATGTGGTTTAATCTGTCTCTTGTCATATTATTACTAGCCACATGGGTGCCTAAGAAACTTGCAAAATGATTGATTGCCACTTGATGTACCTCCTTAGCCCCAGTTACTTGCTCTCCTGCTATAGTACTGATTGATAAAATATTATTGTGTGATCTATGAATCTGCACTTTTTTATGGAAATAAGCAATCTCCCAACTTCAATTCTCTGAATCTAGCTTTTTGATGATAGAATGCCTCCTCAGCTTGAACAAGATGATAATATTGAGCATGTGTTTCCTTTTCTTGCAATATCAAATTAGGGTCCTGCTGCTGTAAAATTTGGCTTTGTACGTCTTGTAGCTCTTGCAATTTAGCTGCAGTTCTGGCTGAAATGTGACTATAGTACTCTTTATTTAGCTTCTTGAGTACTGGCTTTAGCTTTCTCAGCTTTGTGCTTAATTGATAAGAAGCCTTGCCCTCCACTCTTTCTTGCCATACTGTTTGCAGTAGCTGCTCGAAAGTTGTGTGCTTCATCCAAAAATTAAAGAATTTGAAAGGCCTCTTCCCTTGTTGCAATTCATTCCCCAATCTTATTAGTAGCATAGAATGATCAGAGATGCTTGGAGCATAGGCTTCCACTTGGGTGTTAGGAGACTGATCCAACCATCCTGTATTTTGCAAAGCCCTGTCTAATCTACACATAATGGGATCTTCTTCCCTATTATTACACCAAGTAAAAAATAAGCCTGTAGTGGGCATGTCTTCTAGCTGGTTGGTATATATGCAGTGATTGAAGTCCTGGACATCTCGTCTGTTTAAGCCCATGCCACCACTTTTCTCTTCTTCAAATCTTACTACATTAAAGTCACCCATCACCAGCCATGGCTTTGAACCAATGTTTGCTGCTTCAATTACTAAATTATGCCGTAATCTTTTCCTTTTTTCTCCCTTATTATTCCCATAGACAAAGGTCAGGAAGAATTCCTAATCAGAGCTAATAAGTTTCACATGGCCTGTGACATGCTGTGCAGATGAGTTAACAATGTTCACTTGTGCCTGTTTATTATTCCACCCCATCCATACTCTTGAGACTCCTCTATTGTTCATATTATTCACAAAGTTCCAATCCTTATTCTATCTTTTATTAATATTTGCTATCTTACCTATTCTTACTCTTGTTTCCAACAAGCCTATTATTCCAACTGCATGTTTTTTCAGCATTTTCTTAGGGTCATTAAAACCCCTTATATTCCAGCTAGATATCCCAATCATTTAAATCTAGGGGTTTTACCTCTACTAGCATCTCATTTCTGAATACTTGTTCTTTGCATGCCAACTGATATAGTCCCCTTTGCTTTTGAGTTGACTGCCACATTCTCTTCATTCATTTCCACAAGCTCAAGAGCTTTGAAAATATTTTCATTCACTAATCTCTCTTGCTGTACCTTCCCCGTGTTAGTCTTAGGAGATTTCCTAGCATTCACAAATTGCCAGCCAGTACCATTCATTTCTTGGGCTTTGCCAGTGGTTCTTTCATCATTCTTTTGCTCATTGCTCGTGCACTAGGTTGAAAGTGCCCCTCTTCAATTTGAAGTGGAGCCTTTCTTACCCATCTTTGTTGTACCTGGGGCTTCTTAAAACACTTTTCCTCCTGATGTCCAAAAACCTTACAGAAGGAGCATTGAATTGGTGACCATTCGTACTCCACTTCTGGTGGATAATATTATCATTTGGTCCCTTCAGAGGAATCATTTCAGGTAGTGAGTGCAATATCACACTTTACCTCTACATAGACTCTGGCATAATTCACTCTTTCCTTTGAGGCAGTCATGTGATCCATGAACAATGGTTTCTCAATTGAGCCCACAATACTACTTATCATCATATTTGACCAAAATTGTAATGGTAATAATGGAAATTTAATCCACACAGGCACCGCATTCAAGCCTTTTTTTTTCAATGGACATGGAAGCACTCCGTGGTTTAACGATCACTGGCTTGTTATCAAAAAACCAAGGCCCTCTTGTTAAAATTTGATTATATGCACTGCTTGTATCAAAACGTAACAAATAAACTCCAGTTTTAAGAAAGCTGATTGAGAAGTTGCCAAATTGTTTTCACCTCCTTTCAAGGAAACCCTTCATAACATGTACGGAGGGTCTTGCTCCCAGCACATAAGCAATGACTGTATTTTGCCAAGCCTGCATTTCATTCTCCACATCTTCCATGGTGTATTCCACACCAGGTTGCCCATTGATATTCTGTGGGGCAATGAATTCTAGTGCATTTTCAGTCAAACTCTCGATTCGGCTTCGTGATAGTTGCATATGTGATCTTCTGTCTTTGTTTCTCTGCATTTTGTTGCAGCTCTGTATTTGAACCTGTTACATTGGTAGAGGGCAAAGGTGGAAATTGCTCACAGTTTCCCTCCTTTGACTTTTCAAGACTTGAATCTCTGTTTTTGCCCAAAGTTTTTTCCACGTGTATTCTTACCTCAGCATTTGAGCCTTCCCACGTGCTTCACTCGCAGCTGCCTGGGTTGTTCCACGCGCCCCCAATCTCTCTTCCCCATTTGCAGCAACCAATGCACCTTGTTCTTGGACATCAGATTCCGGTCGTTCTTCCTGACAAACCTTCTTTAATGCCATACGTAATTCCTCATTCTCTTGTTTCAATGTTGCCATCTTTCCTTTTAATTGAGTAACCTGTTCCCGAAGAAGATTTTCATCATTGGAGTCAGCACTAGATTCTATCAATGTCTCCGGTCGTACGTCCCCAACATCCAAGAACTTGTGATAGTGTTCAGTTTTTCCCCCGAACTAGTAGATTTTGAGAGTCCATGAGTTTTCTCCCACTCCTTACCTACAAAATCCCCAGCAAAAGTATCCTTCGGTGCTCCTCTCAGGCGAGATGACCGGCATGATGCATTTGCCGGCGCCATTTGATTAGAGAGAAGGGAGATAAGCGGCGTGATGACCGGCATGATTCTAGAGACGCTCGATTCTCATCGTGGGTTTGTGACTCAACGTTACCCAGATAATTTGGTCCCCGAGAGACCCATTAGCCTGAGTTTTTGAAGATTCCCAATTGAATCAGGAATACTGCCTCATTATGATTAAAATCCTAATTACTTGCAACAGTCCCGTGAAGGATTAATTCTCGCAGATTTTAGTGTTTGTTAATGAGCAGTATCTCAATTGTTGTTCTTAAAATTCTCAGATATTGAGATTGGAGTTTGCTCATTATGATTACAGGTCACTAGGAACCATATTAGCTAACGACTTTGCCTTGTCCATGGTTGCATCTGCTGACATGAAGAGCATAAACAAGTTCCTTGATCGACGAGATAACCAACGAACCAGGCCTTAGAGACATACGCGTTACATTTGAAGAATTCAAGAATTTTGCAGAGCTACGTAAAAGATTGCTAACCTTGTCCATGGCTATCTTCAACCACGGTAAGGTGAATGGACTGCTGACAAAGCTGCATTTCCAAAAGAGCTGCTTATCATGTAAGTCCCTGCTTTTCTCATCCCTGTAGTTAATATCTTCTCTCGGTCGCTTGAAAAGAAGCCCTTTGGCCATTAATTGTTGACCAAAACCTTACTTTCACTTTTAACTTGTTAAGTAATCCTTCTTTAGCTTGGACTCGCGATTAATGGAAAATATATCTCACCATGTATCGTTTTTCCGTTCCAAGAAATTAGCATCATGTGCATACTGCGTGTATACTAATGGTGTGGTATATGTGAAACTAGGTATGCAGCATATCTCTCACTGATAACGTGGTTGATATGATATTTTACGTGTTTGATGAGAATCGTGATGGGAATCTCAGCTCAGATGAGTTCCTCAAGAGTTTTACAAAGACGAGAAGGGGACATTTCGCAGCCAAGGGATGCAGGTGTTCAAAAAATTGTTCTTCTTCAAGGATACTTCTATGACCATGGTCATTACTGCTTCTCAGTGACCTAGCAAACAATTGTAATTGTCGTGCCGGTTTTGCCAATCAGATGTTCAGTTGTTAACGATGGGATTCTATCTTCCCAGATCGATTTCCTCTTCTAGATATGTTGACAAATGACAATATACAGTATATCAAAACATTGCGGTGATTTCCTCTTCTGGATTGTCTTTTGACAATCCAGTGAACCCCTCTTCCGTGGTAGCCTTTGGGTTGGTGCCACTTGACCAACAACGTATGTATATCTATGCGTCGCCGTGTTTCTCCTTCAAAACTTGAACAATAAAGAATAAAGACGGAGGAGGACAAAGAGAGCATAACTTGAACAATGAAGAATAAAGAAACATAAGACATTAAAGGATATATGGATTTGCCAATTTTATTCCTTAGTATCTACTAGAGATCAATGCATGTCCAATAATTGAGGGGTCTACCATAATAATAGAAAGATATTGTGCAAGTCCCTTAGATAGGAGCCCAATAAGACTAGCACATCATAGTCAGATGATCAACTTGAAATATGCATTTCTTTTTCCATAGTCCATACGTAGACATTGGGCTATCATTTCCGTTTTATATATAGTCATGATTGATATTTTCTGTTATGCGAGGCTCAACGTAGGGTTAGAATTACGTGGTTTACATCTCAATTTGTCTGATTGGTTAAGTAAGACCGCTCAACTTGTCTGATTGGTTACGTAAGCCACTTGACCTCGGTTGTTTAGTTCAAACCAAACAAAGGTTTAACTTATGTTTTGTTTTGCTTTATCTGTGAGTCGGAAGAAAATGATTAAACGTCACATTAGAATAGGTAGAAACCTAGTTTGGGTACGATGGGGTGCCTAATTCCTTTCATTGTATAACTTAGTCATTGAATCCGAATTTTCGTTTTTGTAATCTTAAAAAACTTTATTCGGCATTTAGAGTCAAGTCAGAATTTTTTTGTTTTCAGTTGTTAATTATTTGTTTAACTCTATAATAAGATGACGACAAGATTTTTTTTATATTTTATGCGGGTCTTTATAGTTGTCAAAGTGGAAAAGAATATTATTACCTGCCCATAATTCAAATAACTAAGTGTGGCCGTGACCCCACTACTCAGGGAAAACACAAACCAATGCAACTAAAGTGTCGAAGACCATAGATATCAATTTCCATTATGCTTAAAGTCAAAATTAGATGTAATGACCATAGAGTCAAAGACCATAGATATCATTGATTTAGTTTTGGTCATTGGACGGGTCTTCCACTCCATGTGATTGCTTGGAAAATCCTATTCATGTCTTTGTCCACGGGACCCAACCTTTATGCTTGTCTACAAACCACTCACAACAATGCTTTTCACTTAGTCGCCTGTTCATAAAAGAAGAAGAAAAATTAAAAGTATCATTATCAGTAAAAGCACGCTTTATACTCCTGTGAAAGTTATAAAAGCAAATAGTACTCTATCTGTCCCACAAAAAATAATTATATATATTTTTTGAACCGTCACACAAAAATTGCTCACTTTTCAAATTAAGAAAGATTATTTATGTATTTTTACATATTTATTCTAAATAAACTTTTTTTATTATATTATTTATGTATTTTTACATGTGATCGCTTGGAAAATTCTGTCATGTCTTTCTCTGCGGGACCAACATTTATGCTTGGCGACAACCTACTCACAACCATGCTTTTCACTCTGTCTCCAGTTTGTAAGAGAAGAAGAAAAGTCAACAACTCATTATCCGGGTTTGTTATTGTGGCATGTATGAACAATCTGTTGGTTAATTAGCATGAGTTAATTATGCCGCAGGGTTTGATCCTGTTGATTACAACTTCATCAACATGTGATCATTTACAACTAATTTAATTTGCACCCTGTCCTAAGACGACTCTCTCTCTCTCTCTAAAGTATCATTTACTTTAGGGTCCAAGGCTGAAAAGCTTACCAAGTCAACAAGTGACTATTTGGTGGCCTTAAAAAGTTGAGAGCTTGCATAAGTGAGTTACACTAATGTTTCCATAAACAAATATTAGCATACATTAAATTTTCAGTTGTTATCCAGTATCAAGACGATTAGAAATAATATATATTTTCCTGCGTTTCATCATTAATGCATAAAAATGACATATTGATGGAGATCAGAAGTTGTTATTAAATTAATAGGAGTTGCTCATATCGTTTGGTGATATGAACAAATAGTTCAGATTATGAGCTAATTTGTAGCTATTGCCATATTATCAAATTATTTGAAGTTGCTGATATGTTTTGGATATATAAATGAGAGAAAAAAAATATCAATAACATGGTTAATGATCATGGGATCTAAACTAGTTAATGATGTGTTTGTAATGTTTACCTATTAGAAAGATGGAATTGTTTAAGTTACTGCACTTGAAATTATAATAATTTTGTCAACAAGTTGAGCTTACTAAATATTTCGATATTTAAGTAAATATTATTGGAGATATTTGCTGGCAAAAGGATGTTTTAGGGAAAGAGGTTTAACACTATGATCGAAGTAAAAAAACACCTTAATTTACAACGAAATCTGAATTTTAAAAAAAAAAGTTTAACCATTTAATCCATCCGTGCTTCTGTGCTCCTAATGAACCACTTTTAAACCTCTTTCCATGCAGTTGAAAGTCGGTATGCTCTGAGACTCATTCTTTCAAGATGTCAATTGTTGTTCTATTGTAACCCTTGTGGAATGCTTAAAAATGCCTAATTACTTGCAACAGTCCGTGAAGGATTAATTCTCGCAGAATTTAGTGTTTGTTAATGAGAAGGATCTCAATTGTTGTTCTTAAACTTCTCAGATATTGAGATTGGAGTTTGCTCATTATGATTCCAAGTCACTAGGAATCATATCAGCTAAAGACTTTGCCCCTTGTCAATGGTTGCATCTGCTGACATGAAGAACATAAACAAGTTCCTTGATCGCGTTGACGAGATAACCAACGAACTAGGCCTTACATTCGAAGAATTCAATAATTTTGCAGAGCTACGTAAAAGATTGCTTCCCTTGTCCATGGCTCTCTTCAGCCACGGCAAGGTGGATGGACAGCTGACAAAGCAGGATTTCCAAAGAGCTGCTTATCATGTAAGTCCACGCTTTTCTCATCCCTGTAACCATATTTTCTCGGTCGTTTGAAGAGGATCCCCTTTGGCCATTAATTGTTGACCAAAACCTTACTTCCACTTCTAACTTGTCAAGTAATCCTTCATTAGCTTGGACTCGCCGTTAACGGAAAAAATACATCTCACGTTTAGAAAAGTCTTTGGTATTGTTCTTCCCCTTCCAAGAAATTAGCATCATGTGCGTACTGCATGTATACTAATGGTGTGGTATATGTTAAACTAGGTATGCGGCATCCCTCTCACTGATAATGTGGTAGATATGATATTTTACGGGAATCTCAGCTCAGATGAGTTCCTCAGAGTTTTACAAAGACGAGAAGGAGACATTTTGCAGCCAAACGAGGCAGGTGTTATGGGATTGATATCTTGCTGGTTGGCCTGTTCAAAAAATTGTTCTTCTTCAAGGATATTACAATAACTTTGATCAGCACTGCTACTTGGTGACCTAACAAACAATTGTACAGCAGTAAATGTAGATTTGTTGTCGCGGTTTTGACAATCAGATGTGCAATTGTTAACGGTTCCCATATCGATTTCCTCTTCTAGATTCATTGACAAATGCCAATGCACAGTATATCTACACAACGCTGTGTTTCTCCTTTAAAACTTGAACAATAAAAACGAAGTACAGAGAGACGATAACTTGAACAATACAGAATAAAGAAATATAAGACATTAAAGGATATATGGATTTTCCAATTCATTCTTTAGCATCTTCTAGAAATCAATGCATGTCCAATAATTCAGGGGTCTACCGTAGTAATAATAGAAAGATATTGTGCAAGTGTCTAAGATAGGAAGCCCAATAAGACTAGTACATAGTCAGATGATCAGCTTGAAATATGCACATCTTTTTTCCATAGTCCATACGCAGACATTGAGCTATCATTTCGCTTTATAGTCATGGTTGATATTTTTTGTTTTGCAGTGCGCAATGTAGGGTTAGAATCACGTGGTTTAGATCTCAATTTGTCTGATTGGTAACACAAGTCACTTGACCCTGGTTGTTAAGTTCAAACCAAACATAGGTTTAACTTAAGTTTTGTTTTGCTTTATCTGTGTGCCGGAAGAAATTGATTAAACATCACATTAAAATTAGTAGGAACCTAGTTTGGGTACGATGGGGTGCCTAAAACCTTCCTATTGTATAATTTAGTCACCAAATCCGAATTTCCCATTTCGTAAGCTTAAAAAACTTTATCGGCATTTAGAGTTAGGTCAGAAATTTTATTTTTTTTGCTTTCCTTGTTAATTATTTGTTTAGCCCTTATAATAAGATGGCGACACGAGAAACTTATTTTTTTTTCTCATGTGCGTCATTACAATTTTTAATGTGGAAAAGAATGTTTTTACATGCCGATAATGCAAATAACTAAGTGTGGTCGTGGCCATTACTCAAGAGAAACAAAAACCAATGCAGCTGAAGTGTCAAAGACCATAAATATCAATTTCCATTATACTTAAAAACAAAATTAATTGAAATGACATTTTTTTTTCCAAAAAGTCATTATAAAGTTTTGGTCATTGGACGGGTCTTCCACTCCATGTGATTGCTAGGAAAATCCTATCCATGTCTTTGTCCACGGGACCCAACATTTATGCTTGGCTACAAGCTACTCAGATCAATGCTTCCCACTTAGTCTCCTCTTGATCGATAAGAGAAGAAGAAAAATCAACAGTATCATTATCAGTAAAAGTCTTGTTCAGAGCGTGCTTTATACTCCTGTTGAAATTATAAGAGCAAATGGCTCAGCTGTAGAGAAGTTGCAGCTTTTGAAGTCAATTTTTATTTCATAAATAAATGGAGTTTGGAGATATGTTCTTGAGACTGCTGTCATGGGTGATCTTGGCTTCGGCAATGAGTAGATGCCATGGGTCTCTGGAGGCAGAGAGACTTGCTCTTCTGCAGATCAAAGCTTCTATCAACCACCCCAACGGAACTTCTTTGCCAGAGTGGAAAGACGGCAATACCGGCAATTATTGTGACTGGAGTGGAGTTGAGTGCCACAAGGCCACACGTTTTGTAATCGCACTTGACCTTTACGGGGAAAGGCAAGACGAGTTAGGCAATTGGTGTTTGAATGCATCATTGTTTCGCCCCTTTGAATCGCTCACAAAGCTCTGCTTAGCATGGAATGGACTGGTCATATGCACTGACGATGAAGGTCTGCCATCTACGTTTCAGTAAAAACTTCATTAACTTGCATGAACTTTCTGAGGCCATGGATTTGCCTGAATTAATTTTGCGACACGAGTAACGTAGTTCGGGAGGCCATGTACTCCTTAAAACCTGATGTGGCCTCTTGTTCAAAGGGTATGTGGCCTCATTTAGTAGGGGTTACCTTTGCAAATCCGTGTTGTAAGAAATTCTGACAATGTCTTCAACGCCTGTTCTTTTTCTTGTAGGTGTTGAAAACCAATTGTCGAAGTTGAGAAACCTGGAGGTGCTTGATTTGTCGACCAATAACTTGGATAGCCGCGTCTTATCATCTATCAATGGCCTGGCATCTCTTAGAAGTTTATACCTATCATATAACCGTTTGAACTCCTCCATTCACTTGAAAGGTAAAGAGTGTCATCATATAATATTGTTTTTCTATATCTCAACAAAGTGAACCTTTTACGGTTAGAAATGTTCGTTCTCTAATTAAGACTTTGAGGGCTTGAAATACTTGAGGCAGCTAGACATTGTTTTCTTGAAATAAAGTTTCAAAGCAAAGCTTTGATCTGAACCATTTTTCTCTACTGCATTTCTTTGAAACTATTTTGAATAGTTGTCATGAACTAGACCGCTGCTCGTCTTTACTCTCTTGAGTAAGTTCTCTCTTGTCTTACGCCAACTTTCTCATACATTTAGAACAACTTACTGTTAGTAGTAAAAATTCAGAGTGAATCGACCTCTTTATATATTCACTGCGTCAACTGTCGTTTAACTTTTGAATTTGGCATTGACTAGGGTCTTGAGTAAGTAAAAAAATTAGATAGTCCCAGTAGAGTAACAACCATACTTTAATGGCATTGCCATGTCGTGGTGCTCGACCACTGAAAATCATCTCCTTGGTTCAGTTGTTTGCATGGTAGACATCTACGATATCTTGAGTAGCACTGGCATGGGAGTCCAGTTATCAAGAACCAAACGAATAAACACCTCTGATCCTCACATTTTCCTTCTAAACTTTAAATATTATTGGAGATATTTGCTAGCAAGACACTGGCTAAAAATTCCAAGCTCTGGGTAACTTGATATGCCGTATCAACCGTCAAAACACCCCTAATTTTGTAAATCTCTATTATGCAAAAGGATGTTTTAGGGAAAGAGGTTTAACACTACGATCGAAGTAAAAAAAACTTAATTTACAACGAAATCTGAATTTAAAAAAAGTTTAACCATTTAATCCGTCCTTGCTTCTGTGCTCCTAATGAACCACTTTTAAACCTCTTTCCATGCAGTTGAAAGTCGGTATGCGCTGAGACTCTTTCTTTCAAGATGTCAATTGTTGTTCTATTGTACCCTTGTGGAATGCTTAAAATCCTAATTACTTGCAACAGTCCGTGAAGGATTAATCCTCGCAGAATTTAGTGTTTGTTAATGCGCAGGATCTCAATTGTTGTTCTTAAACTTCTCAGATATTGAGATTGGAGTTTGCTCATTATGATTACAAGTCACTAGCAACCATATCAGCTAAAGACTTTGCCTTGTCAATGGTTGCATCTGCTGACATGAAGAACATAAACAAGTTCCTTGATCGCGTTGATGAGATTACCAACGAACCAGGCCTTGGAGACATACGCATTACATTCGAAGAATTCTATAATTTTGTAGAGCTACGTAAAAGATTGCTTCCCTTGTCCATGGCTCTCTTCAGCCACGGCAAGGTGGATGGACTGCAGAGCTACGTAAAAGATTATTTCCAAAGAGCTGCTTATCATGTAAGTCCACGCTTTTCTCATCCCTGTAAACATATTTTCTCGGTCGTTTGAAGAGGATCCCCTTTGGCCATTAATTGTTGACCAAAACCTTACTTCCACTTCTAACTTGTCAAGTAATCCTTCATTAGCTTGGACTCGCCGTTAACGGAAAAAATACATCTCACGTTTAGAAAAGTCTTTTTGGTATTGTTCTTCCCCTTACGAGAATCTCAGCTCAGATGAGTTCCTCAGAGTTTTACAAAGACGAGAAGGAGACATTTTGCAGCCAAACGAGGCAGGTGTTATGGGATTGATATCTTGCTGGTTGGCCTGTTCAAAAAATTGTTCTTCTTCAAGGATATTACAATAACTTTGATCAACACTGCTACTTGGTGACCTAACAAACAATTGTACAGCAGTAAATGTAGATTTGTTGTCGCGGTTTTGACAATCAGATGTGCAATTGTTAACGGTTCCCATATCGATTTCCTCTTCTAGATTCATTGACAAATGCCAATGCACAGTATATCTACACAACGCTGTGTTTCTCCTTTAAAACTTGAACAATAAAAACGAAGTACAGAGAGACGATAACTTGAACAATAAAGAATAAAGAAACATAAGACATTAAAGGATATATGGATTTTCCAATTCATTCTTTAGCATCTTCTAGAAATCAATGCATGTCCAATAATTCAGGGGTCTACCGTAGTAATAATAGAAAGATATTGTGCAAGTGTCTAAGATAGGAAGCCCAATAAGACTAGTACATAGTCAGATGATCAGCTTGAAATATGCACATCTTTTTTCCATAGTCCATACGCAGACATTGAGCTATCATTTTCGCTTTATAGTCATGGTTGATATTTTCTGTTATGCAGTGCGCAATGTAGGGTTAGAATCACGTGGTTTAGATCTCAATTTGTCTGATTGGTAACACAAGTCACTTGACCCTGGTTGTTAAGTTCAAACCAAACATAGGTTTAACTTAAGTTTTGTTTTGCTTTATCTGTGTGCCAGAAGAAATTGATTAAACATCACATTAAAATTAGTAGGAACCTAGTTTGGGTACGATGGGGTGCCTAAAACCTTCCCATTGTATAATTTAGTCACCAAATCCGAATTTCCCATTTCTTAAGCTTAAAAAACTTTATCGGCATTTAGAGTCAGGTCAGATTTTTTTGCTTTCCTTGTTAATTACTCCGTATTTGTTTAGCCCTTATAATAAGATGGCGACACGAGAAACTTAATCTTTTTCTCATGTGCATCATTACAATTTTTAATGTGGAAAAAAATATTTTTACATGCCGATAATGCAAATAACTAAGTATGGTCGTGGCCATTACTCAAGAGAAACAAAAACCAATGCAGCTGAAGTGTCCAAGACTATAAATATCAATTTCCATTATGCTTAAAAACAAAATTAATTGAAATGACATTTTTTTCCAAAAAAGTCATTATAAAGTTTTGGTAATTGGACGGGTCTTCTACTCCATGTGATTGCTAGGAAAATCCTATCCATGTCTTTGTCCACGGGACCCAACATTTATGCTTGGCTACAAAAGCTACTCATATCAATGCTTCCCACTCAGTCTCCTCTTGATCGAAAAAAGAAGAAGAAAAATCAACAATATCATTATCAATAAAAGTCCTGTTCAGAGCGTGCTTTATACTCCTGTTGAAGTTATAAGAGCAAATGGCTCAGCTGTAGAGAAGTTGCAGCTTTTGAAGTCAATTTTTATTTCATAAATAAATGGAGTTTGGAGATATGTTCTTGAGACTGCTGTCATGGGTGATCTTGGCTTTGGCAATGAGTAGATGCCATGGGTCTCTGGAGGCAGAGAGACTTGCTCTTCTGCAGATCAAAGCTTCTATCAACCACCCCAACGGAACTTCTTTGCCAGAGTGGAAAGACGGCAATACCGACAATTATTGTGACTGGAGTGGAGTTGAGTGCCACAAGGCCACACGTTTTGTAATCGCACTTGACCTTTACGGGGAAAGGCAAGACGAGTTAGGCAATTGGTGTTTGAATGCATCATTGTTTCGCCCCTTTGAATCGCTCACAAAGCTCCACTTAGCACATAATGGACTGATCATATGCATTGACGATGAAGGTCTGCCATCTACGCTTCAGTAAAAATTTCATTAACTTGCATGAACTTTCTGAGGCCATGGATTTGCCTGAATTAATTTTGCGACACGAGTAACGTAGTTCGGGAGGCCATGTACTCCTTAAAACCTGATGTGGCCTCTTATTCAAAGGATATGTTGCCTCATTTAGTAGGGGGTGTTACCTTTGCAAATCCCTGTTGTAAGAAATTTTGACAATGTCTTCAACATCTATTCTTTTTCTTGTAGGTGTTGAAAACCAATTGTCGAAGTTGAGAAACCTGAAGGTGCTTGATTTGTGGGGCAATAACTTGGATAGCCGCGTCTTATCATTTATCAATGGCCTGACATCTCTTATAAGTTTAGACCTATCAGACAACCATTTGAACGACTCCATTCATTTGAAAGGTAAGAGTGCCATCATATAGTATTGTTTTTCTATATCTCAACAAAGTGAACCTTTTACAGTTAGAAATGTTCGCTGTCTAAGTAAGACTTTGAGGGCTTGAAATACTTGAGGCAGCTAGACATTATTTTCTTGAAATAAAGTTTCAAAGCAAAGCTTTGATCTGAACCATTTTCTCTACTGCATTTCTTTGAAACTATTTTGAATAGCTGTCATTAGCTAGACCGTTGCTCGTCTTTACTCTTTTGAGTAAGTTCTCTCTTGTCTTACGCCAACTTTCTCATACATTTAGAACAACTTACTGTTAGTAGTAAAAATTCAGAGTGAATCGACCTCTTTATATATTCACTGCGTCAACTGTCGTTTAACTTTTGAATTTGGCATTGACTAGGGTCTTGAGTAAGAAAACCTTAAATGGCATTGCCATGTCGTGGTGCTCGACCACTGAAAATTATCTCCTTGGTTCAGTTGTATTGTTGTGTGCAAGTGCAGCAATTAGAAGAGACTTTGCTGCGCGGTTGTCTGCTTTAGACTTAAAGAATTTGCAGGATGACGAACAGGTGCATGGTAGACATCTACGATATCTTGAGTAGCACTGGCATGGGAGTCCAGTTATCAAGAACCAAACGAATAAACACCTCTGATCCTCACATTTTTGGGTCAAAAGTCGCTCCTGAGATAGCGTCTCCGTTGCACCAGGGATAATTTTGCAACACCAAACATTTTAAGCAAGAGCAATTTTGGTTAATTGAAACGCAAACCAAGACCAGTGGTCCTTCGTTGCCGCTACCTGATCCATCAAAATTTCCACCAGCTCCACCGCCAGAACTGCAAGTCCACCACCTCCACTATCATCACCATAGTGGACGCGATGCTGGGGTTGCAGGAGAAGACGGTAGGTGGGTGGTGGAAGACGGACTAGCAGGCGACAAGGGACTGGACGCTGTTGGAGGTTGAGGAGGGGGGCCGATGAGGGCGGAGGTCCTGTTAGGGAGGCGTTGGGCTTTGGGACTGCGGCGGAGGGTGTGGAGCGGGGGTTCGATCTGAAGTGGCACACGGCGGCGGCTTCTTCGATGGTAGAAGAGGAGAAGGATCAGAGGGGGACTTGGGGATTTGAAGTGGTGGTGGAGAGCTAGGGTGTGGTGGGGGCGGGGGTTCAGAGCAGGTGGAGTTTACTTTGGTTAGTAACCCACAGGTTATTTGTATCGCAATACCCTTAAATGATTCTCGGCAAAGTATCCTCAAATAATTTCACTAACAGGTCAACTAACCCTAGTTGGTGGATTATTGAATCGCTCGACTTATCATAAGTATTTTCAAAGTTTGAGATAGCCTATAATTCATTCGATATTTTTTAGATTCTATTGATGGTTCTGAAATCCTGTCATTAAACTTGACAAATCTGGAGGTGCTAGATTTGACTTATACTCAGCTAGATAAAAGCATAATATCCTCTCTTCATGGACTCTCATCTCTTCGGAGTTTGAATCTCAGCGATAACAACTTGGGAGGGTCGTCTCATATGCGAGGTAACTTTTAGCAGTTGAGTTACTCAAAACTTGAGGGGTGTCGGGGATCATGGGGGTGATCCGCCCTATGAAAGCATACACATATATGCCTTTGTATGTTTGAGGACTTCGCTTCCACTTGGATTCTTTCAAATTTCAACTCTCATTGTTACTTGAATCGACGTGTGTGCATGTAGAGAAGAAAACAACATAAATGCATTCATTTGAGCCCAAGAAATTTTAATCTCTTATAATCTTGTTATCGTACATTATATCTGAAGATAAATACATTCATTTGCGCTTTCATGGCAAACCCCATGGGTTGCTAAACATACACCTCCTCTTCAAGAAAGCCAGCCAAGAAGGTCAATTTTATTAAATTTGATGAAATTTTCAACCATTTTGTGCCACCAAATAAACAATAAATCTTATGGTTCTTCATGAGTAAAGATACAAATTCCTCATCATAGTCAAAGCCACACTTACGGTTGTAACACTGGTTGTCTTAGGGGTGGCTTTTGCCAAAAAAAAAAAGTATCCCGGAGGAAATGTCAATCTTGCCATAGTTGGAGAGTGCTTGTGCCACGTAAGCCTTTTTCAGTAACAAAGTTTGGGCATAGATCAACGGTCACTATTCCAACTTTGATTTTGCTAATTGAAATTGACGGGTGTTGGAAGAATGGGAACTCCAAGCTCTTCAAGCTGAAAGCTAGACTTGGTGGATGGTCGACTCGCGGGACTTATCATAAGTATTTTGCCGTTTCTATGTATTTTAAAATTTTGCAACAGCTTATAATTCATTCAATATTTTTCAGATTCTACTGGTGGTTTTAGAAACCTGTCATTGAACTTGAGAAATCTGGAGGAGCTAAATTTGGGAGGTAATCAGTTAGATAACAACATACTATCCTCTCTTCATGGCTTCTCATCTCTCAAAGGCTTGTATCTTGACAACAACAACTTGAAAGCGTCTCATATGCAAGGTAACTTTTGTAGTTGAGTTTATCTTTTAGTTTATTAGAATGACACGTAAATAATCTTCAAGTATCACTGCTTACATTGAACCCTACATAGGGAGCAACACTTAGCGCTATCCATATTTACAAACACAATACCGAAGGGTGCACTAGTTTTGCATGTGAAATGGTACATTCTGGTACCATTTTGAATTTCATCGTGCATTTTTAGCTATGCGTAGAAAAAAAAATTAATGTACATAGGGTGGAATACATTGTCGCTAAGAAAGTACTTCTCAATAAAATTGGATGTTACACGACCAATTAATATTACATTATCAGTTGATAGTGTATAGATGAAAACGTATCCCTGCAATGTCCATCTAGAAACAGATAAAAATCAAACATTTTAAGGCCATTGCCCATCCAAGCTCAGGTTTCTAGATTCCGTTTTAGGTGTACAGACTTGAGGGCTCGCTTAGAATCGACCGTAGAAATGATAAAAATTGTGTGCATAGCCACAAGAGCTTATGGTTGTAAGTCCATAGTCGAAGCCACACTTATGGTGGTAACACTGGTTGTCTTAGGGGTGGGAAAATAGTATCCCGGAGGAAATGTCAATCTTGCCATAGTTGGAGAGTGCTTTTGCCACGTAAGCCTTTTTCGGTAACAAAGTTTGGGCATAGATCAACGGTCACTATTCCAACTTTGATTTTGCTAATTGAAATTGACGGGTGTTGGAAGAATGGGAACTCCAAGCTCTTCAAGCTGAAAGCTAGACTTGGTGGATGGTCGACTCGCGGGACTTATCATAAGTATTTTGCCGTTTCTATGTATTTTAAAATTTTGCAACAGCTTATAATTCATTCAATATTTTTCAGATTCTACTGGTGGTTTTAGAAACTTTTCATTGAACTTGAGAAATCTGGAAGAGCTAAGTTTGGGTGGTAATCAGTTAGATAACAGCATACTATCCTCTCTTCATGGCTTCTCATCTCTCAAAGGCTTGTATCTTGACAACAACAACTTGAAAGCGTCTCATATGCAAGGTAACTTTTGTAGTTGAGTTTATCTTTTAGTTTATTAGAATGACACGTAAATAATCTTCAAGTATCACTGCTTACATTGAACCCTACATAGGGAGCAACAGTTAGCGCTATCCATATTTACTAAAACAATACCGAAGGGTGCACTAGTTTTGCCTGTGAAATGGTACGTTCTATAGAAATACAAAGCATTCACAAAACAACCTCTAGGTCCAATTATGAGAGAAACAAAAGAAAGTATCTTCAGGTGGTAAAATTGGTTTCCGCGAGGTTCTCTTATGAACAAATTTGCGGAATAACATAAAATAAGACTGCTTTCAGGGAAAAAATATCACAAACACTTCCTATGCAAGAAGTTGGTTCGACAAATTTCAGGATAAGGTTCGACAAATTTCAGGATAAAACACAGATAGATAAATTCGTAAAATATTTTGAGGAACACCTTCCAGATGGAAGCATATATATATATATATATATATATATATATATATATATATATATATATATATATATATATATATATATATATATATATATATATATATATATATATATATATATATATATATATATATATATACATGGGTCGTGATCCATTCATAGCGCTAGTAATTTAACCCAAGTTGCTAGCGCGATCTGGCCGTCCACGGGCGAGAATGGACGGCCAGATCGCGCGCCGCAACATAATGTAGCGGGCGGTAAATTATCGTCCGCTACATTATGTTGTGGACGGCCAAATAGCGCTAGCAACTTGCTAGCGCTATCAATGGATCACGACATATATATATATATATATATATATATATATATATTGAGGACTTCACTTTCATTTGGGTTCTTTCAACTTTCAACTCTCGTTTTTGCTTGATCCAGGGTGCATGTAGCAAAGAAAACAGAATAAATGCATTCATTTGAGCCCAAACAATTCTAGTCTCTTATAGTCTCGTTATCATACATTGAATCTCTAGGTAAATGCATTGATTTGCCCTTCCATAACAAATCCCATGGGTTGCTAAACAGACACGTTCTCTTCAAGAAAGTCATTCAAGAACGTCAATTTCATGAAATTTGATGAATTTTTCAACCATTTTTTGCTACCAAATAAACAACAAAACTTATGATTTCTAGCCGGTAACAGATACAAATTTCTCGTCATAGTAAAAGCCACACTATTGGTTGTAGCCTTTCACTTTCATAACCAACCTCTCCACTTTGCCTCTTGCATTCTTAATTGGTTTTACATACCCATTTGACTCAAATTGCCTTTTTTTTTGTATTTTGGAATGTTTTATCCATCAAATTTTGTTACCTACGTATTTGACTCAAATTGTTTTACATACCCACTTAGCCCCATCATCCGTAGGTATAAAATGCCATGCAATGCCATGATTTTTGGTTTCTTTTTCAATTCTTTTCGGAATGACGCACAGCAACCACATAAATAAATTCCACACACTTCACGTTAAGGCACGTATCAAATGGTGGGGGTTACAACACTAGGCCTCAGTTGTAGTAACATCCAAACTAACCCGAGATTTTCACCTGTTTCTTTCCACACACTTCACCTGTTTCTTTCCTTTTAGGCCTCAGTTTAATTTTGTTTACGGATGACACTAGTTAACCCACCAATCAAAATGCTTCAAATATCAATACTACTAAACCACAGGTTTCACCATGCTAGAAATGGTCTTTCCTTACGGTCACAAAATGATATAAATGCGATGCTATCTCTATATTTTACTACCATAATTCTCTACCTGCACCATTAAAATGTTGCTAATACTATAAGTCTCATCAAATGACAATGATAGCTAAAAGTGCAACTTTAGTCATCCCAATTAACCATAAGCCCAAGTTAGATACAGGGTATCACATCTATAGAGCTAATGAGCACGGCTGCTTTTAACTTCTAAATGTTCTCGTGGTTCACTTGGCTCAAGATCCTTATCTTTTAACAAGCTCAAAAATCCGTGTCAACACCAGATGGCCCTATTATCAGCAATCAACTTTAGAAACTTTAACTACAAAACAAAACCTATTGCACAATCTATATTTGTGTGGTTGTTTCATCAAAGATTGTCACGCTTTATTTTTAGATGGGTGAGCTTTCTTTTAACGGAATAAATTAACCATTGTGATGGAATATCAATGAATTCCTTGTGCTAATTCTAATTTGGTAAACATATGGAAAAACAAGAATGACCAAATACTATCGAATATTTTGTAAATTCCTATAAATACATGTTGTGAATACGTTCACTCGGTAAAGATGATGGGTCCTTGTTCTATAGTGTTTTTGAGGTGTTAATAATATATGAGTACATTGATTAAGTAGAGCCTAAGGATTGAATCTGCTTTGCACATCTTATAGGACTATTATTTGTTACCGGCTATAGTTTTTACATTCGATAAACGCCTTTATTGATACTTTCTCATGGATACTTCTTTTATGGCATTTGATATAACTTTTATATTTCAAATTTTTTCATGTTAAAGAAATATATAAACTACAATGAGCTAGTACAGTTTAACATTCATCTTTACTTATCCATATTTATTTATACTATATATAATTGTAATATCCCGTTTGGTATAACACCTCCTTTGGTGTTACATAACTATCTACCTAAAATGATTATACCTGGACCATTTTTTTAAACCAATCTATGAACTCATATTTTCTTGAAACTTTTCCTTGTACTACGTCCCGTACTATTTCTGTCCTTTCGTTAGTTTTTCCTGTTAAATTGAGAGGTGGATTCGTCATTTCATATTTTTTATGGCAAAATTGGCACATGCCATTCACATGATACCCCTTCTCCGCTTACCCACCCCCCGCCATCACTGCCTCCACAACCCATCATCCAAAGAACCAATCTTGTGCCAAGAATTTTATATCACAAAATCTTTAACCACATAACGAGCGCATTCCGCCACCTATTTGTTCAACTACTCAAAGCTTAAAAACAAATTCCCAGTTGCTCAAAGCAGCATACTCTTCAGACCCAGTAAAGCACAAACAAAACCCACCACACCAAAATCCATATCTTAGCTCCACGACCCAAACAAAATACCCCAATCTTGAGCTTCGAAGCACCACAAATACTGGAGCAGAAATCCCGAGAGGACCCAAGTGTTTGCTTGTGCAGCACATGTCCGTGGTGTGAGATTGAAGCATTTCGTCAAACAGGTAGAGGGGTGCAATACTCTTTTCCACTTAGTATGTGCCATAATCATAACCGTTAGAACTCAACCATTGCACGAACTTCCCAAATTTCTCCCAAATACAACATATGTTTTGTGGGTTTTGGATTAGATAAAACTTGAATGATAAAAAACCTTTATATCCAAAAAAATTAGAAGGTCGTTAGAGCTCGGCGACGTCGATTTAGCCATCGATCTCCTCCGCGCTCGACGATCACCACCTTCTCCCCCATCACCACCATGGCTGGGTCAATAGTTGGGTGATGTCATCGTAGGTGTGGTGGGTCAATAGTTGTTGGGAGCATCCAAAATGTTGAGAGAGAGAAAGTAGGGAGAAAGAGACTTGGGCCATTAGGCTCCCATTGAGGGATTTGTTAGGCCTTACTCACTAAACCAATAGAAAAGGCAGCGGAACTAAAACTTTTACAGCCTCTAATATATTTCCATTGCTAGATTCTGTACAAACAATCATCTATTGACAATTGTGAAATAACTTAAAATTAACAACTACTGTCCCCGAAATCCATTGCCTTTCCAATATCATTGTTATCCTCCTTAAAAACATGCTTAGAATAGAAATCAAATCTTCTAATGCAGCCTCTAGAGCTTCACTCTAGAATTCCACTCCCATGCTCGTCATACTCTTAAACATATGCTTCCATGGACTCAATAAGTAACTAGTGATTCAACTAGTTGGACCGTAGCATGTCAGAAAATAACCCATTTTATACTATAGCAACTTTAAGAAAATCTAAAATCAATAAGTAATATTAGGTAAAAACAAAATGGAGTAAAATGGAACAAAACTGAGGGCATAAAATCATTAGTACAAAACCTCATCACAAAATAATTTCATCCCAATGTCAGCTCAAACGATATGCTGCAGGCACTGTACATAGCCCCATTGACTTGGGCCCAAAATTCCACTTCGGCATAAACATCATTGTGAAAGTAGGGGCGACCATTTATCAAAAGTAATGCGCATTAGATCAATGTACGTAGCCCTTTTGACAAGTGCCTGAAACCCAACTTTTCCCTATTAGGTATGGGCCACAACAATCGACCTTTTTCAGTTATCACAAATCTCATCCTTATATCTATGATGGTTAAACCATCTCACAACTCCTTTGATTTTTCCAAGCAGTTCATATCCACAATAATACCAATCATCAAAACCTCTCATTTGCATCAAGCATTTCAATGAAATATCCATAACAATCGTTATATGCTGATTCGGTTTGAACGAGATAAGTCATTAAAAGCTTTTTGACAAAACTCTTTCTTCAAAGAGAAAAGGGAAGAGTCTAGAGAAATGGATGAACCAAAGAGAAAAGGGAAGAGTCTCTGAAAAGGGGCAACTGAATCGACTTTCGGTTTCGATAATTTGTGCCATATATTTCAACTTTCTTTGTTTTTTGTTTTTCTTTCCCTGATTTTTTGTATGATTTTTTTCAATATCCAATTTTTTTTATTAACTGATTTTGAAGCTTCAACTCGTTTTTTTGTTTTTTTTTTCTTATTGTTTTTTTGTCCCCAAATTTTAATTTCTTAACTTTGTTTCTCTCTTGGACTTAAAGGGTTTCCTGATGTGTTTTTTTTTTTCCTTTTTCTAACCACACATTCTATTTCCCAATGTGTAACTGTGGATTTAGATTAAATTTATCATCCAATGTTCATTAAACGTATTACTAAGAAAGTAATTACGAAATTGTAGGATTGTTATTGTAGTAATTAACGGAGGGCAATATCGAAACAAAATGATTTACAACATTAGTTTTTATAGAAGAGTAGGACTGTTATTGGAGTAATTAAAGGAGAGCAAAAACGGAACAAAATAATTTACAAGATGCATGAAGATTTTACAGAGAGAAATAGATGAACCAAATAGGAAAGTGTAGAGGCTAGAGAAATGGATGAATTGGAGAGGAAAGTGAATAGTCTCAGATAAGGGGCAACTGAACCGATTTTGGGTTATGATAATTCGCTCCATATATTTCAACTTTTATATTTTTTTTACGACTTTTTTGTGTATTTGGTATTTTTTCCCCAGTACCCAACTCTTTTTTTCCTTACCTTATTTTGAAGCTTCAACTCTTTATTATTTTGTCCGCAAATGACAATTTCTTAGTTTTGTTTTTCTCGTGGACTTAAAGGGTCTCCTTACGTGTTTTTTTTTATTTCTTTTTCTAACCACACATTTCGTTCCCCAATGTGTAAATATACAATTAGATTAAATTTATAACTCATTGTTCATTAAACTCATTACTAAGAAAGTAATTACGGAAGGGTAGGATTGTTATTCTAGTAATTAATGAAGGTCGAAGTCAGAACAAAATGATTTACAAATTAGTAATTACAGAAAAAGGAAGAAAAAACAGAAAGAAGGGGTACGATTGATATTGGAGTAAGTAATGCAGGACAAAAATGGAATAAAATGATTTACAGTATTCATACTTTTATAGGTAGCATAGATTTTTCGTTTTTCAGATATGTTGATTTTTTTTCTTCATCTGAAAGAGAGATATTAAGGATACAATAGCAAAAATCAAGTTCTAATAAATTAATATATTGATTAGGAAGAGTATTAGAACTAGTTTTTAGAAGATATAAGGCTGACTAAGATAGCCCTCTTCATTCTTTAAAATTTAAGTTAATTTAAAACTAGTGACCCCATCCAAAATAATTTTTGAAGACTATTAAATATATTATTTACTACTTCCATTGTTATCACAAATTTTATGAATTGGCATATATTCCATACATCTCACTAGATTGATGTCATATTCACATAATACGATTCATTATCAAGATACCTTGGTGGTGAAACATAGACATGTGAGACTCAAAATCTCGTGCTAAAAAGCGTGGAGGTTCGAGTCCTCTTCGAGACATAATATTGAGAATGCTATTTAATGAGCAATTCAGTAAGGGGCCTCTGATCGAATCGCAATATTGATTCGATCCGAGCTCTTTGAATTGGCTTAAGTCCATCCCCTATTGTAACTCTGATCGATGAATGAATCTGATATGGTCTTCCACTTGATGATCTTAAATGGTATCTCCTGTCTCTACCTCATTCTACTAAAATTAATAGTAGTGTATTGGCTACCCTCCTCCTTCTAGCTAGACGCATGAGCCATTGTTGATGGAGCTAGGCCGGTAACGACTAAGTTTCTTTTCTTCTTGCTGAGCTATTCTCCGACTTCATCAATTGTCATCGGCTCTTCTGGACGGACTGCCATTTTGATTGTGATCTTATCTAGGCAAGAGAGGTTAATTCCACTCATTTCGTAGAAAAGGCCAAGAGTTTCTTGACTTCAATGTTTGCGCTGATTACTCACATAGCTAGCTTAAGCCAAGCATCAGGCAAGCTGCAGAACACTTTAATCATTAAAAAATTTGATGCCTAACATAAAAGATTTAAGAAGAAATAAGTTTACAAAAAGATGAATAATCAAAAACACATTATAATTAGCGTCACTATTAAACCCATCAAATACAAAATAGATTGCTCAATTTGACTATTGACAATATATTTTCACTATGCATAGTGATTTATTTAGCTTGCTAAGGTTAGTCAATAATAAAATAATAATTTTGCATGAAAGACACTTAACTCTTACTATTTAGATATATTACACATGTCATTATCAATTGTATCAGTACATTAGTCAAGTATAAGTTAACAAATTATAAGCATTTAAACTAAAAAAAAAGAATTAACCTTAATCTATTCTTTTTGTAATCTACAAATTTAGAATTTGGAATTTGAAAGAATGAAGATAGAGCAAGAAAATGACAAAGACAAAGACTATGGTACGTAGTCGGTGGCATAAAGAGTAAATAACATAATAAAAATGAAATCCTAGTAAATTAATATTACAATATAGTGGTATTTTTATAAATATTTTACATATTTTAAATCTATTAATCTATTATCTAAGAACCATAAAAGAAATCCACAAAAATTGAGCCCCCCCCCCCCCCCCCCGGATTCTTTCAAATTTCAACTCTCTTTGTTTCTTGAATCGACGTGCATGTGGAGAAGAAAACAACATAAATGCATTCATATGAGCCCAAGCAACTTTAATCTCTTATAGTCTCGTTATCATACATTGAATCTCAAGATAAATACATTCATTTGCTCTCTCATAGCAAACCCCATGGGTTGCTAAACATACACCTCCTCTTCAAGAAAGCCAATCGAGAATGTCAATTTTATGAAATTCGATGAATTTTTCAACAATTTTGTGCCACCAAATAAACAATAAATCTTATGGTTCTTCGTGGGTAAAGATACAAATTCCTCATCATAGTCGAAGCCACACTTATGGTTGTAACACTGGTTGTCTTAGGGGTGGCTTTTGCCAAATAATAAAAAAAAAGTATTCCGGAGGAAATGTCAATCTTGCCATAGTTGGAGAGTGCTTTTGCCACGTAAGCCTTTTTCAGTAACAAAGTTTGGGCACAGATCAAAGGTCACTATTCCAACTTTGATTTTGCCGTTTGAAATTAACGGGTGTTGGAAGAATGGGAATTCCAAGCTCTTCAAGCTAAAAGCTAGACTTGGTGGATGGTCGACTCGTGGGACTTATCATAAGTACTTTGCCGTTTCTCTGTATTTTTAAATTTTGCGACGAGCTTATAACACATTCAATATTTTTCAGATTCTACTGGTGGTTTTGGAAACCTGTCATTAAATCTGAGAAATTTGGAGGAGCTAATATTGTATGATAATCAGTTAGATAACAGCATACTATCCTCTCTTCATGGCTTCTCATCCCTCCGGAGTTTGGACCTCAGCAGGAACAAGTTGGAAGGGTCGTCTCATATGCAAGATAACTTTAGCAGTTGAGTTTACTTTTTAGTTTATTAGAATGGCACGTAAGTAATCTTCAAGTATCACTGCTTACATTGAACTCTACATAGGGAGCAGCACGCACTTAGCGCTATCCATATTTACAGACACAATACTGGAGGGTGCACTAGTTTTGCCCGTGAAATGATATGTTCTGGTACCATTTTGAATTTCATCGCGCATTTTATGCTATGCGTAGAAAAAACAATAATGTAACTAGGGTGGAATACAATTTTGCTAAGAAAGTACTTCTCAATAAAAGTGGATGTTTCATGACCAATTAATATTACACTATTAATTCTTAGTGTATAGATGAAAACGTATAACCCCTATAACGTCCATCTAGAAACCGATAGAAATCAAACATTTCAAGGCCATTGCCCAACCAAGCTCAGGTTTCTAGATTCCCTTTTAGGTGTACAGACTTGAGGGTTCGCTTAGAATCGACCGCAGAGATGATAAAAGCTATGTGCATGGCCACAGAGCAGCCAACAAACTGAACATATACCGAGAAGCAAATGGTCAAAATCAACATATATATATCTAGTTAAATCTCAGAATAAGCAAACCATGCTTACCTTTTAATTAATCAATTGGGTCAGGTTATTTGAAATTCAAATTAGGTCACGCTCATTTAGACCACGAAATTGAACAGCTTGCAATCTTGCCAACCACTTGTGGAAAATTCACACTACCAGTCACTCACATTCCTTGGCTACATTAACTTCTTCTCTTCTACCTTTCTCAGCTCACCGGAGCAGTCCCTTGCCCTTTACAGCAATGTCTCAAGTCTCCCATCTTATGCATAGAAAGTATCTTCATCTGGAAAAATTGGTTTCCAGGAGGTTCTCTTATGAACAAATTTTCGGAATAACATAAAATAAGACTGCTTACCGTGAAAAATATCATAAACACTTCCTATGCAAGAAGTTGGTTCGAAAAATTTCAGGAAAAAACACAAATAGATAAAGAAAACATAATAAATTTTAGGAAAAAACACTTCCTATGCAAGAAGTTGGTTCAACTCTCGTTGTTGCTTGATCTAGGGTGCATGTAACAAAGAAAACAGAATAAATGCATCCATTTGAGCCCTAACAATTCTATTCTCTTATAGTCTCGTTATCATACATTGAATCTCTAGGTAAATGCATTGATTTGCCCTTCCATAACAAATCCCATGGGTTGCTAAACAGACTGTTCTCTTCAAGAAAGTCATTCAAGAATGTCAATTTCATGAAATTTGATGAATTTTTCAACCATTTTGTGCTTCCAAATAAATAACAAAACTTATGATTTCTAGCGGGTAACAGATACAAATTCCCCGTCATAGTAGATATCAATGAATAATGTCCTTCTGCTAATTCTCATTTGGTAAGCATATGGAGAAACAAGAATGACCAAATACTATCGAATATTTTGTAAATTCCTATAAATACATGTTGTGAATACGTTCACTAGGTAAAGATGATGGGTCCTTGTTCTATAGTTTTTTGAGGTGTTAATAATATATAGGGCAAATTACACCTATATCCCTGAGGTTAGGGGGTGATTACAGGTAAGGACAATAGTTTGGACAAATTACGCTTATGTCCGTTGACCAAACGGAACCCTCAAAATCCTAACGGTTTTGATGAAAAGACTGTATTGCCCGTAAGTTGGAACCTTATTTTTTTTTTCTAATGCCATTACTTCATTAAAAAAAAAGAAAAGAAAGGCTTTACTTTACTCTTAACCCCACCCCCCCAACCCCCGCCCACACCATCTGCATCCCCCTTCCCTGTCACCCACCCACCCCGTCTTCCTTCCCTTCCCCAGCGCCGCACCCCGCCTGCCTCCCCCTTCCTTGTCACCCCGTCACCGCCCACCCTGTCTACCACCCCCTTCCTCGTCGCCGCCCACCCCAAGCCACCGCATGTAATCTCCTGCTGGCGTCGAAACCTATCGCCTGCAACGTCACTCTTCCCCTTCATTTCTTCTCTCCTCCCCCACAGCAACCCACTCCCTCATTCCATGCCGGCAGCTCCATCGCCCCACGCTGCGAGTAGCTCCATCGCCAAATCAAGTTCAGGTCCCTTTTTGGAGACAAGAGGTCGTTGCAATCTTCAGAGTTTTGAAGCCCTAATTTGCAATTGCAGATTGAAACCCTAATTTGCAAATTAGGATTTTGTTGAAATGCTAATTTGCCAATTAGGGTTTCAAACCCCTAATTTGAAAATTAGGGCTTCAAAATCCTAATTTGCAAATTAGGGTTTCAACAAAATCCTAATTGTGACTTTAAATTAAGGCTTGAAATTTTAATTTAAATTTTTTAAAAATATTCAGTATATACAATACAAGGGGTAGTATCGTCATTTTAAAAATACATATTGATGACATCATACAAAAAGTATAATTTTTGGACGGAACCCTGACGGATGGACACGACTGATGCATTTTAAAAATGTTTAGTCACGATATGTTACATTTTAAAACTTAATGTCCTTGACTGTAATTATACCCTAACCTCAGGAACATAGGTATAATTTGCCCTAATATATAAGTACACCGATTAAGTAGAGCTTAAGGGTTGAATCTGCTTTGCACATATTATAGGACTATAATTTGTCATCGGACTATAGCTTTTACATTCGATAAATGCCTTTATTGATACTTTCTCGTGGATACTTCTTTTATGGCATTTGATATAACTTTCATATTTCAAATTTTGTCAGGTTATAGAAATATATAAACTACAATGAGCTTGTACAGTTTAACATATATTCATACCTATCCATATTTAGTTATACTATATATTATTGGAATATCCCGTTTGGCGTAACACCTCTTTTAATGTTATATAACTATCTACCTAAAATAATGACACTTGGCATCTTAAGAAAAAGAATAATTTCATTTTGGTCCCTTATACCTTGTCCCTTTTTTTAAACCAATATGTGAACTCATACTTTCTTGAAACTTATCCTTGTACTACGTCCCGTCACCATTTCAGTCCTTCCTTAGTTTTTCATGTTAAATTGAGAGGTAGATTCTTCATTTCATGTTTTTTAAGGCAAAATTAGCACATGCCATTCACGTGACACCCCTTCTCCTCTTGCAACCACCGTTGTCGCATGCCCCTTCCCCAAAACAAGGAGCCGGATTCACTGCTGTAACTAGGGTTGCAGCAGAGATGTTGTAACTCTAATTACAGCCATCTAATTAAATCCGACACACCACATCACGCCACATCATCAAAACAAAAATTCTCACACGCTTTGGACTCAACGGCTCGGCAGACAAACTCTCAGACTCTCTCCTGCGTCCTATCTTTGATCGGCGAGAACACCTCTTTTCTTCGGTGGCCAAACCTCTACTTCTGGTGGCAACACCTTTGGGCTCCGACACGGCATCATCTGTATGTTTTTTTTCCGTCTCTCACCCCCATCCCCTCCTCATCATCCCTTATTTCTGGAGAAGAGTGATTTTGAAATTAACTAAGAAAGAAGTCCAAAAAGAAGGAGAAGAACTTATGTACATGATCCACAAAGGGGACAGGATTATAACCTGCAATCTTCAGGTTGGAGTGCGCATTGATTCTTGGATGGTGCGATTCATTGAGGATAGGTTTTCATGGCAACACCCATGAAATTTTGATTGATTCACTCACCTGAATCCTGTTTAAATGGATTTCAAGAAAGATTGGATTCTAAAAAGAAGATCAGGGAGCTTTCTCTGGAATATTTGCCAGATTTTGACAACGGAATGGTGCCCTTCGTCAGCCTCCAGACATTGTGTTTTGGGCATTTCTTGTGGTTGACGACGTGGCGGCATGTAGTGCGTCAGATTTAATCGGATGGCTGTAACTAGAGTTACAGCATCTCTGCTGTAACCCTAGTTACAGCAATGGATCCGGCTCCCCAAAACAAACCCACCCCGCCGTCGCTGCCTCCACAACGCATCATCCAAAGAACCAATCGTGTGCCAAGAATTTCATATCACAAAATCTTTAACCAATTAACTAGCACATTCCGCCACCCATTGTTCAACTACTCAAAGCTTGACAAAAACAAACTCCCAATTGCTCAAAGCAGCATACTCTTCAGACCCAGTAAAGCATAAACAAAACCCACCACACCAAAATCTAGATCTATGCTCCACGACCCAAACAAAACACCTGCAATCTTGAGCTTCAAAGCAGCACAAATGCTGGAGCAGAAATCTCAAGAGGACGAGATTAAAGCATTTTGTCAAACAGATAGAGTGCAATACTCTTTTCCACTTAGTATGTGCCATAATCATAACCGTTACAACTCAGCCATTGCACGAACTTCCCAAATCCAAATACAACATGTGTTTTGTGGGTTTTAGATTGAATAAAACTTAAATGAATATCCAAAAAGATTAGAAGATCATGAGAGCTCGACGACGTCGATTTAGACATCGATCTCCTCTGTGCTCGACGACCACCACCACCTCCTCCATCGCCACCATGGCTGGGTCAATAGTTGTGGTGATGTCATTGTAGGCTTGGTGGGTCAATGGTTGTTGGGTATGGTGAGGGTCGGCAGCATCCGAATACTTGAGAGAGAAAGTAAGGACTAAATTAAAAAAGTGGATAAACAACAAGGGACAAAGCTGATATTATCCCTTTAGAAAATTTATCAAAAGTGACATAAAATTATATTTCTAAATAGTAATAACTACCTAATGACATATTTGGCCTTGAGAATTAAAAATGTAGTTAAACTATATTTCAAAAGCCAAGCTTCATATAATAAAACTATGATACTTCTAATTTTATTTTTACAAATGCATCACGTGTGTCACGATAAGTCGTGTGTGTATAGAGGCCGATCTAACCGTCCACATATAATAGCGAACGGCCTAGATCAGATTTCTTTATTTTCCCCTCACTTAACCACCCCTCTTTATGGCGGTTAGTTATTTTGGCAATTTTGTCCCAAAAAGTCCCTCCTCACAGAACTGCTTCTCCTCTCATTCATTCGACTCTCTCTCTCTCTTCTTCTTCTTCTTCTTCTTTTCCGCTTCTTTTTACCTCACCACCACATCACACCTACAGCCCTCCGTAACTTTACCCACGACCATCCATCATAATCTCCCTAGAACCAGCCACCACTGTTCCAGTGAACCACCATCACACCCATGCCAAATGCCGCCAAAGGCCACCATACCACACAATCAACTATAACCTATCTCTACCATTAACGGATCTAACAAAAGAAAAACAAAAGACAGCAAATGCATATAGATCTCTTACTGTCTCTAATGCGGTAACGACGACGTTCACAACTTGGTGACGGTGGTGCTAGCGAGACGGCGGTGGTGTCTTTGCAATGCGTGGTGGGGTGCTTTGCCAAGGGCCGTGGCGGTGTCTGCAACGTCTCTAGGTGTGGACATCGATGCCATGTCATCCTTTAAGTAGTGGTGTCCGGCAATGGGGAAAATGGCTTCCGCCATCAGATCCCACCACCACCATCGACTACCCATCAACCTCAACCCTACTAATTTAAATCTTTTACCTTTAATCTGTTTCACTTTTTTCCTCCTTGAGAGTTAGATCTAAATTAAAATTTTTAATTTGTCTTGCATTGCAACTAATGCTTTGATCAAGTGATGTGGTGAATCTGATTGGTGGGTGAAGGGCGTTGGTGATGGCGACGCTGCGAAGGGGGTGGTAGGTACGTTCCTAGTAAGTTGTTAATAGTGATGTGTATATGATGGCAGGAGTGGTGGGACCGTGGTAGAGGTGGTGGGTACTTTGGTGTTTGTAATGGTGGTGGTGGTCATGGTGGCTGGTGGATGGTGAGGAAACAAGGGGGTTACGTTCAATTATCTGCCTTGAAAGAAATTTAAGAGAGAAGAATTGACAAGTTCAAATCATACACGCCAGAGTTCGCTCCGGCGAGAGACTGTAAAGAACTAAAGAATGGAACGAAAAGAACTGAGAATAGAACTGAGAATGAAATGTTGGAAATGAATCTGTAAAGAATGAGAGGGGCGGAACTGGAAAGATGTTGACCGCCCGTCTTTGGGAGGGTTAAGCAAAAAATGCTGAAAGGGAACTGGATCTGTGCCGTTCATTTGGAGCTGTGGATGGTGCATGATCAGGTTTTCTTCACTAATAGATAGGGATCGGTCATATATATATATATATATGTGTGTGTGTGTGTGTGTGTGTGTGTGTATCACAATCCGAACCCACAGCTGGGCCCGTGAGTTATGTCGGTGACCGGCTATAGGGCCATTAGGCTCCCACCGAGGGATCTGCTAGGCTTTGCTCGTTAAACCAATAGAAATCGCAACAGAACTAAAACTTTTACAGCCTATAATACATTTCCATTGCTAGTTTCTGTACAAACCATCATCTACTGATAGTTATGAAATAACTTAAAATTAACAACTACTGTCCCTAGAATCCAATGCCTTTCCACTATTATTACCACCTTTCTTAAAAATAGACTTAGAATAGAAATCAAATCTTCTAATGCAGCCTCTGGAGCTTCACTCTAGAATTCCACTCCTATGCTCGTCACCATCACCATACTCTTAAACCTATGCTTCCATGGGCTCAATAAGTAACTAGTAATTCAACTAGTTGGACCATAACATGTCAGAAAATAACCCACTTTATACCATAGCAACTTTAAGAAAATCTAAAATCATTGAGTAAGTGATCATTAGGTAAAATGAAATGGAGTAAAATGGAACAAAATGAGGGCATAAAATCATTAGTACAAAACCTCATCACAAAATAGTTTCATCCCAACAACATCTTAAACGATATGCTGCAGTCAGTGTACATAGCCCCATTGACTTGAGCCCAAAATTCCACTTTGGCATAAACATCACTGTGGAAGCAGGGGCGACCACTTATCAAAAGTAATGCACATTACATCAACGTAAATAGCCCCTTTGACAAGTGCCTGAAACCCAACTTTCCCCTGTCAGGTAAGGGCTACAACAATCGATTAAGCATAAACCACCCGTTTTTAGTTATCACAAATCTCATCCTTATATCTTTGATGGTTAAACCATCTCATAATTCTTGTAATAGTTTCCAAGCAGTTCATATCCACAAGTAATACCAATCATCAAAACCTCTCATTTGCATCAAGCATTTCAATGAAAATTCATAACAATCGTCTATATGCTGATCTGGTTTAAATGAGAAACAGGTCACTAAACGTTTTTTTGGCAAAACTCTTTCTTCAAAGCAAGAGCAGCTAAACATAATATAAACAGTTATATACTTAAAATTTTAGAATTGTTTTTCTAATTTTAAAAGGTTTACAACAATTGGGACAATAATGTTCACAAATATTTTAATAATAAATTTTAGTAAAGAGTTAAAGTTGTGTAAGAAAAGAAAAGAAAAGGACATTAAAACAAATAAAATGATGTGGCGCATAAGCTAGAGAGGTAAAAAAGAAAAATGACACTTATAAAAGCTTATGTATCTTAAAGTTCAATGTGATACAATTAGAATTAACTAATGAAGTAAAATCTCAAATTGGTATTTTTAAATTATTTACAACAATTAACACATATTCTTTTTTAGTTGTTGCTATTGTATAAAGAAAAGAAAGCTTTTAATTTGTAACCTATAATTTTTTTCATAGGTGACTTATGTTTGAGTGTTTATGTTGTTATTTAAAGTATTTTTGAGGTGCTAATAGTAAAATCAAGTTCCAATATATTGATATATTGACTATGTAAAATTTTAGAAGGTGCATAATTGATTTTCTAGTCTTATAAGGTCAACTAAATTTATGATAATTATACCTCCGAATTTTTCAATAATAAGCTACAATAAAGAGTCATGATGCATATGTGACTATAATAAATAGAGGTAAAAGAAAAATGGAACACCAAAGCAAGCATGATAATGTGTAATTTATTTTTTTCTTTATGTTTGAGTGTTTATTTTGTTATAAAAAGTGTTCATGAGGTATTAATAGTCAAAATCAAGTCCTAATATGTTGATGTATTAATTAAATAGAGTTTTAGAAGTTGTAGAAGATATTTTTTTACTTATAAGGTCTATTAAATTTGGCGTGTAATTTTTAATAATAAATTATGTTAAAGAGTCATGATACATGTGTGACTTTAATAAGTAGAGGTAAAGTAGGAATAGAACACCAAAACAAACATGATGACGTGTAATTAATGTTTTCTTTATATTCGAGTGTTTATTTTGTTATTTAAAGTATTTTTGAAGTGTTAATAATCAAAATTAAGTCGTAATTTGTTGATACATTGATTAGGTAGAGTTTTAAAATGTGTAAAATTAATTTTTTACTCTTATAAGGTCAACTAAATTTATAGTAATATTAACTCCGAATTTTTGATTAAAAAGAGTCATGATGCATGTGAGACTTTAATAAGTAGAGGTAAAAGAGGAATGAAATGTCAAAACAAAGATGATGACGTATCGTAAAATAGAAAAAAGATGATGTGTTGCATAATTAAAAGGGGTAAAAAGGAAAAAAAAAACTCCTAAAAAGGCTTATGTGTCGTCTTTTTGATTAATAAAGAGTCATGATGCATGTAAGACTTTAATAAGTAGAGATAAAAGATGAATGAAACGCCAAAATAAAGATGATGACGTGTCGCAAAATGAAAAAAAGATGACGTGTCGCATAATTAAAAGGGGTAAAAAAGGAAAAGAAATCCTAAAAAGGCTTATGTATCGCCTCGACAACGCACAATGCTTCGTCTATTATATATTTATATTATATTATATGGTATATAGATAATCACATTCTGATAGGTTTGAAAAAGAAATCTTAATAACACAGTGTTAGGGATTACATAAGCATTACCCTTACGGGGCCTAAGCTTGTGAATGATGTATATTCAATATTTTTTTATTAAGTAAGAAGATGGATTTGTTAGTGTCCTTAAGTTTATATAGTTGGCTAAATTATTGCACTTGCAAATTTTATTCTATTTTTTCAAGTCCAGTTTACTAAGTATTGAACCATTAAAAAGAAAATTTCTTGCAGATAACTGATGCGAATAGAACTCATCTACATCCCAAACTTAGCGTAACTTGATTGAATGCAAGTTGTTTGTGTGGAAAATCATATTCCTCATGTCGTTTGCTAGTTTTTTGTTTTTTTTTATGTTTGTAAAAAACCTTTGTACAAAAAAGTGTTGAAACTTCTCCATATGAATATCAATTAAATAGGTTCTTATGTAGATTCTTAAGTAAAAGTCAAAATATTAACAAACAGTAAAACTTCTAATGTGGTATTGTAATGAAAGAAAGTCATAAAATACCTTTAAGTTTATAGAGGTCTAAAACACAAAAAAGTTATTTTAGGGAAGAGACCTACTACTATAGTGAAGGTCAAAAGCACCCTTGATTACAACAGAATCTAAGCTATATAAAAGGGCACCTTAAGTAACAAAAATTTAGAAGGAGCGCTTTCAAGAAAATATGTTTAGCCATTTAACCCTTGGTATTTATACGGTGGAGCTAGATGTACACCCTTTTTTATTAAATTTATACTCTTTTGTTACTAAAAGATACATTACTGAATTATTAACTTCTTTAACAGCAAATTATTACAATTTAGGCACAAAAGTTATAGTTTAGCCTCACCGTTTCAAAAGTCAAAATCACCCTTAATTTTTGTAAACCTTTTAATTTACATTTAAAAATGGTCTTTTTAAGAGAACTAATTTTAGTCATTCAACGCATTGGGTTATTTTTACATAGTGCGGTTAGATCCGTAACTATTCTAACCAAACTCATAACTTTTAACATTTTTAACAACAAAATGTCTGATTTTTAACAACAAAATGTCTGATTTAACCTAGGGGGAATGTTCTGTCATTTGTCATTATGTCTTTTGTGTAATTAGTGAGGTAAGTTAACTTGTGTCTTGCATGTAGCCCAGTTATTATCCTAATATTAGAGCAATTCAAGGACGAGGTTTTAGCATGAGTGGAGCGCTGAAATCAGATGTTTTGTGTGAATATTGGACCATGTTCTAGAAAAACAAACCAGTCCACCTCCCCTGTTTCTGTCTCTTTTGTAAACTGCGGAAATGTGGATTGTTTTGCCTTCATAAAATCATTTGCTGGAGTGTTATCTTACCTGAATCAGCTCTTGAACAAGCCAACAGAGTTCATTGGTAACTACGAAGAATTAACATAGTTGGAGATAGATTTCCATAACTGTTACATATAATGCATTACAGATTATCAGATTGCTCGAGTGTTACGTGATAGGCAATATGGTCATAGGCATTGAAGAATTAACATGCTTTGAGTGTTACATGTAATGCATTACAAATTATCAGAAACGACTGCGCAATTCGTGGTAACGAAGATTAACAAATGGTAAGCACCCCTTCAGGTGTAATACAAGCCCGCCAATTGATTACACTGGAGGGGGGAGAGGGTGGCTAAACTCCATACCGAAGCCATTTAGGAAAATGGTCGATCATGTGATGTGCAGATTCAATCAGTGTGACATGAGATAGTGGAGCATGACTGCATGAGAAGAAATCAAAATCTACTTAAAAAAGTTGTGACTGCAAATGTACTTTGTCCTCATCGAATGTTGACTAAACATCTGTTGTTAACAGTAGATTAGACCAATTTGCTACAATCTTTCAAAATGAGGATCGAGAATGAAAAGGGATATGTTTGGGGTGAATTTGGGATGATTAGTTTTTGCAGCTCAAATTAAGAGCTCAATTTGCTACATTTGAGTCATGAACTAAAATCGAAACTCAAATTAAGAGCTCTGATCAGGATGTGCGTTAGTATGCATGTTCATTATTTCCAGTCAGGGGAGGGAGGGAGGGAGATGAAATACCAATAAAGTGTTTTTGTCGTGACATGCTATGTGACATATGATATCAAGTAGGTGTTTTACAGGGCTCTGTGGACTGAAGACTCTTCAAGTGCTTGACCTCTCCGATAATGAACTGGAGGGCAACTTACCTTGGTGCTGGGCAAACTTGACATCCCTCAAGTATATCGATCTCTCTCACAATCAGTTTACTGGAGATATTGCGTTATCTCCGCTTGTTAATCTGACGTCTCTCGAAGATCTTCTACTTTCTAACAACAGTTTTCAGATCCCAATCTCATTCAGGCCATTCTTCAATCACTCAAGACTTAAGGGGATTGAATGCCTGCAGAACTACTATCTGTTGGAAAGAGATGAGTTTCAAGCTTCAGTCCCAACTTTCCAACTAGATTACATCATTCTATCTGACGCCGGTAGACATGGTAACAATAATGCAGCCGTTCCCAAGTTTCTCTACCACCAGCATAGCCTCAGATCCATTTATCTTTGTGACATAAGCTTTAGCGGGAAGTCCTTTCTCTGGTTAATTGAGAACAACACGGAATTAGTGACACTTGTTCTCCGTGATAATTCTTTCACTGGACCCCTCCAAATGCCATCAAATCGTAATTCAAAGCTAACAGAATTGGATATTTCAAGCAATAACTTTTCGGGCAACATTCCTGAAGACATTGGCACTTCTTTCCCTGGTTTAACAACCTTAACAATGTCTGCAAATAGCTTTACAGGTACTATTCCCTCTTCACTTGGTGACATGGCCTCTCTCGAATATCTTGATTTGTCCAGTAATCTTTTGTCTGGCAACATACCAAACAGCTTGGCAATGGGTTGCCGCTCTCTTTCGACCTTGAGACTCTCAAACAATAATTTACAAGGCTCAATATTACCGGCGCGTCATAACCTGAATCAATTGACATATTTAGAGCTCGACGTCAATAAGTTCACCACAATCCCAAATAGCTTGTCTAGTTGCTCTAAGTTGGAGGCGTTGAAGATTAATCATAACCATCTTGAAGGTCCTTTTCCAACTGCAATTTGTCAACTCAAGTCTCTTGAATATTTGGACATCTCAGAGAACAATATTGCCGGCATTTTACCTGCTTGCTTCAGCCCACCGTATATGAGGTATGCTAAGCTGTCCAAAAACAGGCTACAAGGACCGTTGCCTCACGGATTCTTTAACTGGACGAGTTTACAGATTTTAGATCTTAGTCATAATCAATTAACTGGTCCCATCCCGAAATGGTTTGACAACCTTTCTAGTCTGAGCATTCTTCTCTTGAATAAGAATCATTTTGACGGCGAGATTTTATCTCAATTTTGTAACTTGTCCGAGTTAAGCTTGATTGATCTTTCCGATAATAGTCTTTCTGGTAGCATCCCTCCTTGCTTGGGAAACATCACGTTTAGGCCATTATTGGGCAATCTTGGCCTGCCGCGGTCAGGAATTAGTCCCGTAGGTGTTGACCTCCCAAGGGTAGAAGAACTTATAGAGTCCGTAACAAAATCAATCACACTTGTGTACCGGGGAAATACTATATCTGCCATTGACTTGTCTTGCAACAATTTTATTGGCCACATACCACCCGAAATTGGGAAACTATTCCATCTGAAATCTTTAAATTTGTCCCACAATAGCCTCAGTGGAACGATTCCGATAACGTTTGCAAACTTAACGGGCACAGAGAGCTTAGACCTTTCCTACAACAGATTGACAGGAAACATTCCTTCTCAACTTGCTAGGCTAGACTCGCTTCAAGTCTTCAATGTGTCATTCAATAACTTATCCGGACCGATACCCGAGGGACCCCACTTTCAGACTTTTGATGCCATGAGTTACATAGGCAATCAGCTTCTTTGCGGAAAGCCTGTTACTAGAAATTGCACCGACACAAAATCAGTTCCGGTAACACCAAGAACCAGGACAGAAACTGAATTCATGGACATGGACACTTTCTATGTGAGCTTCACAACAGCCTACATAACAATGTTACTAGCAGTTCTCGCGATTCTGTGCATAAATCCTTACTGGCGGCAAGCATGGTTTCATCTTGTTGATGTTAGCCTGAGCTTTTGTTATTACTTTGTGGTGGACAATCTTCCTTAAGTATACTTTGTGGTGGACAATCTTCCTTAAATGTAGTTTATCAAGATAGTTAAATTTATCATTTTAATTGTTTTCCTCCTTTTATTATGATTTGTAACTCAAACTGATGAACCTCGTCTGTGCAATGCACGTTAGAGACTTATTATGCTTTGAAAAATGATGATAGTTAGATTTTGTTTGATTACCATTGCTAGTTTTGTTTTATGTATTCTCATTTTCACTACTAATTAACTTATGCATGGCTACCACTCGAATATTGATTGTTTTACGATAAGGTGCTAATTAGTATATCCTTTGCATATTCTGCCGTGTTTTATTTAGTTCAATATTTTTACATCACTTTTTGTCAAGTTAGTCTTTGGCAACAAAATAAGGCGTGAACAAATAAGTAAGGTGTAAAGGTAGTTGCTTTCATAAATCTAACATAAACAAAGGCATTCATTTAATAAAATGGATAAAGAATGAGTTAAATTTATCAAACTTTAGGTTCAAAAAATGTTAAGCAATTTTTTTCATAGTTTTTGTGAGTAATTAACATTTTAAGAATTTAAACTTTTAGTACTTTATGTTAACTTTTATATTTTCTAAAGAAAGTCTCTTATACAAAATCAAAAACTAGATATCTAACAATCAATTGTCTGGCAACATACCGAACAGCTTGGCAATGGGCTGCCCCTTTTTAGATCCCTTGGGACTATCAACCAACATAACGAACAGTATGGCAAGGCTCAATACTATCCAGGCGTTATCACCGGACTAGGTTGCGTTCCTTAGAGCTGGATGTGAATATTGTCATAATCCCAGATAGCTTGTCTAGATGTTCTGTGGCATTTGTGTAAGATAATTACAATCTTGGTGGTCCCTTTCCAACTGCATTCTGCCTACCTAATTCGCTTCATCTTTTGGACCTCTCAAAGAGCAAAATCACTGGCATTTTACCTGCTTGCTTCGGCCTGATCCAATATCAGGTATGTTCAGTAGTCCAAAAACAGGATAAAAGAACTGCATTCTCATGCAATTTCAAATGGCAGGTTGGTGGTGTTAGATCTTAGCCACTATCAGTTTAGTAGTCCCAGACAGCCTATTGGTCCGAGCATTCTGCTAGTGAATAATAATCATTTCGGAGGAGAGATCTCAACTCAGTTTTGTCACTTGTCCTGGCTAAGCTTGATTAATCTCTAACACAATAGCCTTTCTGGCTGCATCCCCCCTTGCCTCAGTAACATCACTTGAGCCAGCACTGAACAGAATTTGCATGGATATCCAATATTACCATCGTCTGTAAGCTATTTAGACGACTACTACAGAGCAACTACATTATTCACACTATCATGGATATCCAATACTACCATCCTCTGTAAGCTATGTAGATGACTACAACAGAGCAACTACATTATTCACATCATCAAATCAAGAAGCACTCATAAAGGTCACAACAAAATAATCCCTCTCGCGTACCGGGGAAAGATCTTAGATGTTTTCTCAGTAATTGATTTGTCTTGCGACAAGTTTACTGGCCTCATGGCACTTGTGATTGGGAATATAGTTGATGCTAAATCTCCTAAGTTGTCCCACAATTGCCTCAGAGGGATAATTCCAACAACATTTTCAAGCTTGAAGGGCATAGGAAGCATGGATCTTTCATTCAACAAGCTAAGTGGAGGCATTCCTTCTCAACTTGCTAACACTGACGGTCTTGGTTCCTTCAATGTGTCATTCAATAACTTATCTGGAATGATACCTCAGGCAAACCATATTCAAACTCCTGATGAAATAAGCAAACAAAAATCCGCTTCTTTGTGAGAAACCTGTACTCAGAAGCTGCTGTGCCAGTGAACCACTTCCACCAACAGTAAACTCCACAAACGCCAATAAATTAGAGAACGATTTCAGTGCCAAGGTCAAATATACCCTGCTAGAAATGTCCCCTTACCCCACCTTTGTAATTGGAACTAAAATCTCTTCTATCTACTTATAACCTGCATTGTACCGCTATCAGCTTGGATACTTCTGGGTCTTGCTAACTTTTGCTGTGGCATGCCAAGTCACTAACATAACATATACGCCATTCGGTATAAAGCAGGGAAGAGCAATTGTTTAATAAAAGGCTAAGCTAGTCATGGCTAATTGTACACCAGGAAAAGCTGTATCATTTGCCCTCTCCATACTCCACACCCCCCCCCCCCCCCAAAAAAAAAAAACACACACACACACCAAAACAACCCACCACCTTCACCCCCATAACCAAAATATGAAAAGTAAAGCACATTTTAATTAAAAATACAGATGATAATATATAACTACAATTAGAGGAGCGCATTTGAAAAAGAATTATGGCGCATCTCTCTCATTTAATAAAAAAAATTAACTGCCTTTCTAATACGGGTACTGAGACCTCTATTTACATCATTGCCCCTAAAGTAATATGCTGCTTTTTGAGATGCATTGGCTGGAGAAAGTTTGATACTAGATTCTGATTGTTAGCCTGGTTGTATACATATAAATTGCAAGTACGGTACACGCAGATTTGGTTGATAAGCCTTTGATTTTTAAAGTCGTTCAGCTCTGGAGGGGTTGTTTGTTGGCGCCTAATGAGTATTAGAATCGCAAAAATCATTGATGCAGTATAGGGTCTCTTCCTTGTTCCCAGAATGTGGTGTGTAGGGTACTCTCCTTGAGATCATAAACAGACCAAGTGAAAAAGAAATAAACGTTACGCATATATAGGCATAGCAAACTAAAGAGGAAGGTAGTAAACCTCAACATGGGCATGAATTCACTACTAAAATACCACAGGGGCATAGCGTGTTTACAACCAAAAGAAACAGCACAATACAAGCATCATCACAGAATTCATCTCATCTGACTTACCCGACTCAAGTGCAACGCAAGAGCATTCCTAATCCCGTGAGCACTATCATCCACCTCCCCTTCAAAAAGAGGGAGATCGTGATTACTTGAAAGGCCTAGATTTACATCAGGCAATGCCTCACTGCACTTGATCAGAAAATTATGCAGCAAACAACATGTCACAACAACAAAAGGGAACGACTCGATGCACTCTTCTTTCCACGGCCTCGACAGCAGCTGCCACTCGACCCTAACTCTCCCAAACGCCTTCCCAGCCAACTCCATCCCTCGTCCGTGCACCGAGTTATAAGCTGCCTCAGACGATCTCACAGTACTCCTACTCTCATTAGATCCACCAAAAGGCGTGAGAAGCCAAGGTAAAAGAGGCAAGCAAGAGCCACCTAGAACGTACTGAGGGATGGCATTGCCATCACTCAGCTGAAAACACGGCCCATTCAACAACTCCCTCAATTCCTCCACGCCAGAGAACAGCTCCGACTGGCGTAGAATCGAGTCGGGCTTTACCGTATCCGGCCACCCGGCCGATACATCCAGGAACCTCCCCTCGGAATCCACTAAAGCCTGAACTAACAACGACCCATTTTCCCCCAACAGGTCACCATCCACCTTAAATGCATCATACCCCAAAACACCACAGCAATTGGGAAGCGAAATCCAGCCGAAACCCACCACGATGCGGTTCAAATCGGAGCGAAATTCGAAGAGATGGCCGAGTTTATCGATGATGGCTTTGCATACGGTGTAGAAGGACCTGCAGGCGGTGGGCGGATCGAGGCCGAAGAGGGGGGAGAGGGATTGGAAGGGGGCGGCGTGGGCGAGGCGGAAGAGGGTGGCGGCGAGGGCGTAAATGGGAGTGGTGGGGGAGAGGGGGAGAAGGGAGGGGGTGAGGAGACGGAGGAGAAGGATGAAGGAGGGTTTTGACATGCGGAAGGAGTGGGTCCAGCGGGTGTCGTAGTTGGCGGTGGCGGAAGAGAGGAAGCGGTGGAACCAACATGGCGGAGGTTGTGGTGGTGGCAGTGGTTTGGAGAGAGAGTGGGGTTGGAGGCGGGAGAGGAGATGAGAGAGGGAGGAGAGGTGGGAGTGGAGGGAGAGGGACTGGCGGGGGAGGAGGAGGAGGTCGTGGCGGAGGAGGAATGAGTGGGCAGATGAAGCCGCGGAGGAGGCGAGGGTGAGGAGGTGGGTGAGGTTCTGGTGGTGGTGGAGTTTTTTGGGTTTGCGTTTGGTGGTGGGATGCTTTGCTACTCCGCCGGCGGAGGGCATGGTTGTTGATGGTGCTTTGGACTTTGGGGTGTGCAGTGCAGCTTCCGAAGGTTACCTCTTGCGTTTTACCGTTGGGAAAACCGGAAAATTTCCCTTGTCTTCTATGTTTGTGAGTTTTTTTTTAGGGAAAATTGCGTAAAATATACCTGTGGTTTGGGGTAGTTGCAAAAATACCCCTGTCATTACAAAATTTACAAAAAGACACCGGAGATTGTAAAAGTATTGCAGCCGTCAAAAAAACCGTTCAAACTCACGGCATGTGATGTTCACACTCCGAAGAGTGCGTTTAGTAGATATTAACTTAACAAAATGACAAAAATGCCCTTTATTTCTTCTTACTTCCCCGAATCCTAAACCCTAATCCACAACCCATTTCTGCCACCACCGTCCCTCAGCACAATTGCCGCCGACGCAGCACCTGCTACACCCAATTGCAGCCGCCTCAGCCCCGTCAAGCCAAAACCCTAGCCGCCACCCTCACCAGGCCCTATCCACCACCATAACCACCCCTTCTTTCTGCCACCACCGTCCAATGAACCCTTTGCCACTGCCGCTAGATCCATTTCCCCCACCGCCCCCACCGCGAACTCGATCTGCATCACTAGCCCCGACCACTTACCATGAATCCTTTCAGCCGCTGCTAGCTCAATCGCTACCACTTGGCCATTTGCCCCACCACCATCGAGGCCTTTCATCACCACGAGCCCAAGTCCTAATTAGGGTCGGCGCAAGCAAACAGGTGAGGCAACAGGAAGGGGAAAGAGGAAAGAGGAAGAGAGGGAGAAAGGGAGGGAATGCAGCTCGCCAGCGAGGGCCGAGGTGCAGGCCGAATGACCAAAGAACGGCCGGCGACTAAGACCGGGATGGAAGGTGAAGGCAGAATGACCAAAGAACGGCCGGCGAGGGCCGAGGTCAAGAGAACGGCCTGCTGCCCAATGCCAACTATTCATACCAAAAAAAAAAACAATTACAGTATTTATAGAGGGCAATTTAGACATTTTCATCATTCTGTTACGGGAATCGTCTATTGCAACACTTTTACAATCTCCGGTGTCTTTTTGCAAATTTTGTAATGACAGGGGTATTTTTGCAACTACCCCAAACCACAAGGATATTTTACGCAATTTTCCCTTTTTTCTAAGGACAAAAACGAGGAACTTTCCTTCCTTTTATTTAGGTAGCGTTTACCCTTTTCTTTTTTCTAAATTTTTTTCAGTTTTATAAATCGAAAAAAAAATCCATTTAACAAATAGTTTTTATTTTTTTCCTTCAATTTTTAAAACAGAACTATTTTTAAAAACTCTATTTTAGAGTTTTGAATTTTGAATTTTAGTTTTTATTTTGAGATCAAACTTTCAAACCTTATTAGAAGTAAAAAAAAAATGAACAACATTTTGACTAAAACTCCACCATACACAGGGCACCACCACGACCAGACCTACCACCATCACCATGACCTACCACCATTGTCATTTCCACCATCATCACACACCATGCTGAGCACTGCCCTTGACAACCATAACCACAGCCAACGTCCCACGACGACCGCCAACACCACGACCCAGCACCGCTGACCACACACACCCACGACCATCATCGAGACAAGCAACATCACCTCACCACGGTCGCCACTCACATTTTTACCCCTGTCGCCGCCTTCCCACCGTCGTAGATCTGTCCACCTTCGCAGGTCTATTCCGCCCGACAATCATCGTTGCAGATCTGCGACGGCCAACCGTCTCACTCAAATCAGACATTGCAGCCATCATCGTCACCTCTACCATGCCCACAAGCTTGGCTAATCACACCCAATCGCACCATTGTCGTTGCCAATCTGTATTTTGATAAAGGGGGTGATGGTGGTGGTGATAGGCATTGGACGTGACTGAAGGGTTTTGTTGGAGAAGAAGATAACATTTTAAGAAAAAATGAAAAAAAAAAAAAGAATGAGGAAAGAAAACTCAAAACAAAAACTCCTTACCAAACATCCACCTATTTTTTCTCCAAAAAAAAATTCACAACTAATTTTACTTTTATTTTTTTCGAAAATCAAAACTAAAACCCACAGCTTTGTCAAACGGATCCTTAGTTTGTGAGATATTGATGAAAGAAAAGAAAAAGGTTTAAGCTTTCTTCTCTTTAAAAATTGAGGAAAAAAAAGGAAAAAAAGTGATACTATCATAAATAGTACTTTAACAATATCTATATTACCCTTGATATAATGATAACTAAAATTATAATGACTTTTTAAGTCCTAGGATTTCTTAAACCATTTCACTTACAAATAGATGATTATTTTCAATTTTAGAGTTAACTCATGGCCTTTTATTTTACTTTTGGTGTGATATTAATTAGAATTAGATCTTGAGATGTTTGTAGTCAACTCATAGTTAGTTTGCATGCGTTTTCTTATTGTGACGTTTGTATTTTCTCATTGTGACGTTTGAATGATGTCATCGATGACTAATGTATATTCCTATAGAATCATGTTGTGTTTTAGGATCATACTTTAATACTCTTTGTCAGAATTATCACAATATGGTATAAGTTTATCTATGTAATATGGTGTCTTTTTCTTTCTTTTCAACCAAATAACCAAACGATTATTTGAAGATCATTTTGAAAACTACCATTTTTAAAATGCAATTATAATTTTTCAAAGGATTTCAAAAAGAACACAGATATTTTTAAGACAATATGAAAAATGTTTCAGATAATCACAAACAATTTGATCACAGTATGGAAAAATGTTTCAACTCGATCCCCTTCAATCAGATATCAAGACATTCATTTTCAATTATTTTTCAAAACATTCATTGTAAGATAAAATGTAAAAAAAATTAAATTAAAGTTGATCCTAGGTAGAGTCAGCAATGCATGAAAAGTGTTTTCTTTGTTTAAGGGACCAGCCTACATTTTCCTTAGGAAGCATGAACAAGCATCTCTATAGTGCCGCCCTCAGAACAGATTCTCAAGTCAATACATAAGAAAATAATCAAAGAATCAACAAGGAATTCAACGCTTGACATGCAATGAAGTTGAGCATCAACATGGATTTAAATAATCGATATCAATTTGGGTTTCAGTGACAATAAAACATGTTGATATCAACTCATCACCCAGAATTCAAGAATAGCCCAAACAAGTAGCATGAAGAAATACGAACAATTATCGAATTTAGGCACAACAACAAATTAGAAGAAAGAACGCAAACAGTTACGAACAACATGCAATAACAGGCGAGCATCAACAAGATCTCCAAATAACCAATTCAAATTCAACGTTGGGGTCTCTTTGGCAATAACATGCTGATATTAATGCATATCATTGTTTGATCATAACGACAAACTAATCGAAAGGAAACTTACAAACATAAGTTATCAAAAATAGGGTTTGGATATAAATCCTTACCCGGATTTCAGATAGAAAATCTTACCTGAATCTGAAGCTAAATTATCATAACTGAAAAGTCTTTTGTTTTAATCTAAGTGGAACAATCAAATGATCAGAATACAGTATAATCCACGATATTATAAACTCAATACTGACTCACGCATAATCTCATAATGAACCCTCCTCACCGGGCAGGTAAAACTACCAAAAACATCCCTCTCATACTTTAATTATCAAAATGTCCTTCCTGTAAGTAAAATCACTAAAATATCTTTACCATGTGAATTTACCCAAAAGTACCTTTATAAATAAAATTACCAAAATGCCCCTCTAGGTGGCACCAAAATACCCTCATAGGGATTTTCGAACTAAAAAATCTCAAAAATACTTTAAAATACTCTTTTAAGCGTCTTAAAGTCATTGTTGGGCTAAAAAGTAACTTAAGAAATTTTCATCCAAAAAATCCCAAAACAGTGTGCGAACCAAGCACTCAGAAGTCGGTTCTGCTAAAAAGTGCTATCAACTTCGAAATGGCACAAAATTTTAGAAAGAAAAGATCTCAGTAATATAAGGTTCCCCTAAAATTTTCAGATTAAAATAACTTAATTTTCTATGTCAAATAATTCAAGAATTCTTTTTAATCGATACCCTAATTTAGCATCTTTCACGGACACCAAAAAAATCCAAAATTTTTCACAGTGTACGTCTCGTAAAAATATCCGAGGTCACTGTTTTTAACTTTATCAGACTATGATTTGAACAATTTATAAAAATTCGTACAAAACTGGTTAACCCCCCCCCCCCCCCCCCACACCCCTCTTTTTGTGACAATTACACTTACTATTCACATCCATTTAGATTGAACACACATACTTGTACACACACTCACACAGCTCGCAAACACACATCTAGCACACATAAACACATAGACCCCTACCCAAATACACTCTAACTCATATACCTACACCTACTACATACAATTTCACACATATTATCAACACACACTCTCTTGTGCACACACACAAATATACCATAACCTACGGTTATCTCCCCCTTCCACGTGCGCGCGCGTACACGCGCACACATGCACACACACACACACACATTAAACATATCTGCACACACAAAAGATGTATACCACAACCTACGATTATCTCTCCTCTACCCATACAAATTATACCCGCACATGAGCGCGTGTGCACACACACACACTAAACACACTGACCACACTCACGGTCACGTTTCCCTACCCCTACACACACTGAACACACACATACTTGCCAAAAACACAAACACACAATTACACTCTCAAATCCCCTATAATCCAACACCGGTAATACCTAAACACACCTAATGAACTCACACACACACACACACACAAACTGAAATCACACTTAGAATCGGTAGAGAGATATCCTTGAAGAGATCCTTCTCTCTATGATTCTTGACCGAATTTCTTCTTCTTCCCCCTCTTTGTTCTTCTCTGTTTTCTGTTCTTATTTACTACTTCTTCTTTTCTCTTTTTTTTCCTTTTCCTCCCGACATTATTTTCTGATTTTGTTTTCTTTTATTTCCATAAAATTCCATCCCATATTATATAATAAAATCAGATGAGTCACAATTAAAATAAGTAGAAGGTGGCAATTGTAAATGACCTAATTTCTAAAATCTTGATAAATAAATGCATACTTTTCAAATTTGCAAATTAGCCCCTAAAGTTTTCCAAACTTACAAATGACCCAAGAATTCAAAATTGCATTTTGACCCCAAAATTATTTTAAGCTTCCATACTCTACTAATACCCGAGCATTGCTCAAAATTATCGCCCGTTTATTTTTTGGATCACAGATAATTACTTTAAATAACTCGAAAAGTGTAGGATATTACATACCTACCAACTGGTATGCCAACACAATGAGCGTAGAAGGATCCAAGGCTATGTTCACGCTGTATGTGGGCAAGGGTTCTTTCCTTACATTCACTTTGGCAAGAGGAGACACTTGACCTTTGTTAATGAAACATCAAATGGCATGACGGAGGGTGATGCACTTTCGTGTGATAACCGACCCCTTAGTGATAAGCTCAGTAGGCTTGGGCATCATATCCTTCGGGTAAAATAGTCAGTGTAGGAGTAGGTGACAACTTGACAATCATGCATCGGCGAATGGTGGTCGAGGTTCAGAGCTAACTTCCTATGACACCACCTGTTGCGATCTCATATTGTTGACCTTGTTCGCACTGGCTGGCTTTGACTGAGCATAAGCATTCCTCACACCAATGCGATATCGTCCCTGCTTAGTCTCTCGTGATATGGTCCATTTATTGATAGCATCTTCAATTTGTACTAGAGATCTAATTAGTGCTTTGAAGGAAGTTGATAGTGCCCAGATACATTTCATCATACACAGGTAGCAAGTTGTTCCTTACTATGTTAACCTTTTCCTCTTCTGAGGGGCGGTTAACCATCTGAGTAGCCTTGTTCTTCTACCGTATTAAGTTCGAATTGGTAGTCTCCAAGTCTGTTCAGGTGATGTCCAAATCAACGTTGTACGGATAGTGATTAACAAATTCTTTAAGTACATCTTCACATATTCGCATTTATGAGTCGTTGAAAGTAAGGAATCATCAAGTAGCATCCCATCAAAGTGCGATGAAAAAGCTGAATCAACTAATTCTCGTTAACTCCATAAGGAGCTAACGTGCACATGTAGGTCTTCACATGAACTTGGGGAACCATCGTCCCGTCAAACTTTTCCATATAGGCTTTTTAAGCTTTGGTGAGAGTTTATCTTCCGGACCTAAGGTAAAGGTACTGAGGTCCATTGGGCTATTCATTTTAGCAATCTGTGACTCAAGTTCTACTAGCTTTCTTTCTGTTATGGGACAACTGCCTTCCTTTCATCATAAGACTGCTACTGCCAATCTGCTTCCAGCTTAAGATATCCTCTTCTTCTTCTTCTTCTTCTTCTTTTTCTTCTCTACCTTTAGCTCTTCTCGAAGTCTCTATTTTAATCCTTTTTCATGAGCAATTCCACATCCATGGCGGTCTTTGCATGTCACGTTGCTAGGGCGGTGAAGTTAGTTTGGAAATCCTTTTGTAACTCACCAAGGATCAGGACTAGATCATTAAGCTGAGAGGAATTCTTTGTCCATTGAAATTTGCTTGAGTTTTCTGGACGTACCCGCTACCAAAATTTCTTACCTTTAATTGTATAGGGGATAAAACACACGAAGTGAAAACAACACACTAAACGCATATAAACTGGCCGGGTTATACCTAAAAAAAATGGGTTCTGACAATTAGTCCAGTAAACCTTTTCGGTTTACCAGGCAGCTAATCAGAACTTTATTTTTTGGGACTTTTAGGGTGGCCACAGGAGAACCCTATGGTAAACCTTAGTTGGGTTTACCGTTCGGTTGACCAATGATGGATTTTTGAATATTTTAAAGGGGTAAATCAGCCCATTTAGTTATGGAGAAAATGGTATCTGCAGACCAACCATTCGGTTGATCAAAGACACCTTTTCCATGCCCCATCTTTAATTGAGAATACCAACGGGTTCTATGGAATACAAGTCAGTTTCCCTATGATATGCCATATTATTAGCAGGTGTTCACTTTGAAGGATAGACCACAAAAATGGTTAGGGTGTTTGTCTTATTTGGCTATGGGTGTAAAGTCACTCCCTCAGCTTGACTTGTACGATTTACATTTTTTCCGTAACTAATGGATTTAATGATAGATGATCATTGATACTTGTAAACAAGTCATTTAATATACTAAGGTACAGAAGGTCTCGGTACTAGGCCTTGGAGATGTGGTTATAGTCGAAATCGCCTCATAACTAGGAAGCTTCGGGTTTCAACCGTTGCTCTTGAATGGGTAGGTTGGGACAATTCTGCATGTATTTGAGTCACGAAACAAAAACCAATTATATCATGTAAAGCATTTTACACAACGGGAACGCGTACAACGGGAATGTGTTAGGCACTCATTATACCTTAATGGTCTTTACTTTGTTTTTATGATTTTTTTGGCCTTTAAAAAATGCAATAAAATGGTGCATTTACTAGATCCTAATCTATCACACAAGTTTGGTTTGAACCCAACGTCGGGGGTCGAGTGGCCTACGTATGCGATTGGACAAACAGAAATTAAAACCACGTTGCTATGACCGAGCCCTATAGAAGGTGGTCTAAATATCGGTCTTTGACACAACTTTGTTTAGCTAAACAAAAGTCAAACTTGAAAATATTTTTGTAGTTTTTAGATTTTTAACCGAGATATGGTCGCAGGGAGGGGAAAAGATCTAGACTCTCAGTCTAATGTAGAAAAGGTATATAAAAGTTACCTCGAAATGGAGCTTGCTTAGACGACTCAAGATGACATTGGGATGGATTCATGATGCGACTCCACTAATAAAATGAGAATTATCTTCACTATTGTTACATAATTCTCGCTAGAAATAGTGCAACAATTTTAGGGAAAAAAGGTCCAAAATTTCTTGAGAGAAACCAGACCCCTAATCCTGAAGCCCAAGGGATCAATTTATAGTAGCCTCAAGACTCTTAAAAACTAATGAAGAGTCTTTTATTTTCCTGAGTCTAATGTCTCTGACAAAGAAGAATATACGATTTAAATCGAAGACAAAAAAGTTAATTACCAACTGGTTTGTCGAAAACCTGGTGGTTCATGCCTTAATTAAATAAGATTTTATCCTATTAAGATCTCTGAAGACATATTAGATACACCAGATTTCAGAATCACCCAAGTCACATCTAAATTAAAGAAATTAAAGTGCATCCAAAATCAATGACAAGTCAATTCTGAGTCATCTAAATCAAGTCAGAATCTCTTAACTGAGGGTTAACTAACTGAATCGGTTTAACCAGCTGGATCAGACTCTGACCGGATTAAATCACTCAGCGGATTGGACTCTAGCTGGAGTGGACCACTTGTTGAATTGGACTTAATTAAATCATTGTCATTATATATTACTAGGCGTAGACTAATAAATATATTACTAGGGGTAGACTAATAATACTAATAAATTTATTTAATAATAAAGTCCACAACCAATAGGTAAAAAGGATAAAACAAGGATACAAAAGTGGGTGCCTAGAGTATGCGATATATAAAGCACAAGAAAGATCAAAGATCACTCAATTCATTAGATGTTATAATCGTGAAGCGTTAAACCGTACGACTTTCCTTGGTCGATCTTATATATAAACCATATCACTTGCTTTGAGGACGTCAATGACCAACTACTTCTTGGTTTGCATGTAACTGTGCTTAGTCTCGTACACACAATCTAGATATTTATTATTCTTACTCCTGTCTTATCCTTCAAATTGTCATTCCCAATATAGCCTTTCTTTATTCACCTGCAGACCCATCAAAATGAAGCCAAACAAATTTTCTAGTTTGGTTTTAAAACTGAAACCCATTAGCCACATATTCTCTCAATGTTTGTCCAACCCAAGCCAGCTTTATTAACTCTCCTAATCACTCTATGTAACTCTATAAGACAACAAACAACACACAAACTCTATACAACCATGCGCGCGCACGCGCACACACACATACACATTTGCACATGGTACACACACATACATGCACAGCTAAACATCAGACCAAAAACACACACCCACAAATAGTTGCACATTAGCACACACAAGACATGCACAGCTGCGAAAAAAAACAATGCGCGCACACACCACATTGCACACCACCACACCCACACCAGTGTACATGGTTGCCACACTGATACATGCCCGCATGCACACAAACACCACAACACACACATCAATATACACGCGCACGTACTCGCACATGGCTGCACATCACACAGCAAAACACACATACACGCGAGCGCGTGCCCACACTCACACACACACACACAAAAGAGAGCGAGAGAGAGAGAGAGACTGCAATGCACAAAATTACACATAGCAAAACACACACACACACACGAGTGCACATCACTCGACAAAACATACTTCACGTAAGCAACCACGCGTGCACACATGCGCACACACATAAAACACACTGTAGAACACATAGAGTTACACACACCAACACACACACACACATAGAGAGAGATAGAGAGAAAGAGAACACACATGTTGCATATAAACACACACACGGCTACACAAAGCAGTCACACATAAATCACGAGCGCGCGCGCACCCACACCCATACATCACATAGCTGTCCACTCTCCAATGCACGCCCCACTAATCAATCTGCACAAAAGGAATTGCAACCTAATTCGTCGAAATTTTGCACCACGAGAGGGACTCCTCCTCTCACCAATTTCAGCCACACACACAGCCCCTATACAGATTGACAGCTCTGCTTCTAAATTTGGAATCTCTTCTCAATCACATTTGAAATCATGCATTAATTCCTCCTCTTGTCTTCATGATTTTACATAATATCTCCTTCTCTCTGTTCTAATTTTACACAATATAAAACCCAATTTACAGTAAAATAAATTACAGACATTTGTATATTTTACGTGATCACCCCGTTAGATGTAAGTTTCCCTGAAGTTACCCACTGCCTTTCATCTATATATCTTTAGCACCCCACTTAATTTGTTTGCAACTAATAGTTATCATAAACTGTCGGTATAGGGTCAAATAACAATATTCACAACAATCGTCGCTGAAGATCCCAATAATATTACAACAACCGTCGCTGAAGATCCCAAATAATATTACTTACAACAACTGCCGCTAAAGCAATAATCAGCTATAATTTACCATAAACCCAACCCTAGGCGCGCAGTATTATAACGTAGGTCTGAGTCAAGGGAAGGCGACCTAAATCTTGATCTGGAGGTTTTATAATCTAATTCAAATCATTTTCTTCTAGTCGTAAGAAAACTTGTTCTTATAATTTGTGGACCACAAAATGTCAAATCCTGGGCATCGACGATACGATGCGATGCACGAATGATGAACACACACATATATATATATATATATATATATATATATATATATATATATATATATATATATATATATATATATATATATAGGAAGGACTTTCTAATCAATCTTTCTCTCTCTCTCACACACACATCAGATTCTCATAGACAAATGGCAGGCTCGGGAGATATTTCTCTCTCTAACTGACTATCCTTTTTGGGGCAGCCACAGAGTGTTCATATAGAGGTATGAGGAACAGAAGAATCACAAAAAGAGACAAAATTGACAATCCTTATTCTACTTAGTTTACTTGTAAGTCCAATTTCAGAAGGAAAAAATTATATTTTAATTACACCCTCATGATTAAGATAAAATAGAGAGAAAACCAAATCATTATAAATTTAACTACCAGACTCTCAATCATTGTAAATTTAACCCAATCTGACCGCATTAAATTAAACTGGACTGGACCAAATGGTATAGGGAAACTAAATTCGACTCAAATAATTAAATATGTTTTAAATACTGAATTAAAAATCAAATATAAACTACTTAGAATAAAGTCTACAAGAATATGGTGTTTCCCGATTTTCATAATTTCTGGCATTTAAATTTAACTATAAGTATGTCAAACATGGTAATCTACTAAGCATTTAAATATATATTTCCCTGGGTATGGACTCCTTCTCATAATTTAGTCTCTTTCACTATGTCGTTAATTTCAAAAAGAAGTTCGATAAATAGAACATAGCAACTTTTCACTCTTTTTTGCCCGAGTTAAAAAGAGCTCATTTCATAATTTACTACATTAGGTACTACCTCGTATATAGAATTTAATAAGTGAGTATGAGTTTTCATGTCCCTTGAAGATGTTAAAACCCTCCATCTATTTTGAGTTTCATTTTAGCAGTTTGAGTCATTTTTCTAATTAGGGATGATTATAACAATTGAATACAGAAGTACATAACGATTTTGATAAAAAGACATAACTGCCCTTGACTTTGAAATACCATCTATCCACTACAAAAAAGGGAGGGGGGGGGGGGGGGGGGGTTTCGGCGACGCTTAATTTCCGACAGTTAAAAATGTCATAAATTAGCTGTAATTTGTGACACTTTTATCGTAATGTCGGATAATTTACGACACAAATTTTTATGTGTCATAAGGTTTCCGACGCTTTAGTAAATGTCATTTATTAAACGTCATTTTATTCCTTCGCGACACTAATGAAACGACATTTACTAACATGTCTAGTGACACTTAAAATAAAATGCCATAACTCAAAAAGATTCTAAACGACAGTTTTTTTTAATCTTTTTTTATCATTTCTTCCTTTAGTCGTCATGCATGAATAAAATGTCGCAATCAAAAAAAATTAGTGGAAACCGAGATTCAGCCAATATTTTCGTCTCAGACTACTTAATCATCTTCTCCAAAAGCTCCCCAGAATCTGCCTCTCCCCAAATCAGTCTCTCTGCCTCTCTCTATCTCACGCCAACAGTCGGCGCATGAAGACCAAAAATCGGCCTTCCTCCCAGGTACGTACAGAAATTGGTCTCTCTCTCTCTCAATTGCTCAATTTCTTCGTCTTGTAAACCGTAGTTATCCCAATTTGATGTTCTTGGAGTTAAAAAAATTAACGTGCAAGGAGGGCAGGGGTACTACACACACAGAATACTCTATCTCTTCTCTATTTTCTTCCTCTTGCATTAATAGATCGTACATATGTAGCGATACCTTCTACACTTTGTACAGTAGATTCCAACGCCTTGCAATTGAATGGAACCTAGAAATCTCAAAAGTGGTTGGCATGTTGTGATTCGTTAATTTTTTTACTTTGTATCGTTGGTGAATCCTTCAATTAGTGCTGACATCGAGATAATGCGAGATTGTTATGAATCATTTGCCATGTATATGCTTTGGGAGATATCTTGTCGCATGTTTGGGTATGTACCTCTTCTGGGTACTTATGAGTGGCGAAAAGAAACAGAAGTCGGCCATACTATGCATTTTTTTCCATTTATTATTGTAAGAAGATGTGTCATGTTTATTCTTATTCTTATGTTGGGTACTTCAATTTCAAGATCTGTTGTGGTGATACTCGTTCTCCCTCTTTCAGTTTTAAGCTTGTTTTATTGCTTTTACTGCTGCCCCTATGTTGAATCCTGGTATGTCGATTTGCTCATATATATTCAGTTTCCAGGGTCAGAGTTTCAGTGTCCTAATATTGCTTTGTTATTATAATTTTTTTAAATTTTGAGACCTCCTAATGTGCTATGAGTGAATTTTCATATTCTTTTTAGTAAAACGTAGCTTAACATATCATTTAAGATAAGATTCTTAGATTCAGGACTTCAGTGCTGTTATTCCTAGTTTAGGACATTCATCTGTCATTAATTGTTTATTATCTAAGTCCATGTTTCTTTCTTATTGAATTTTAGCACCTACTGTAGCTATATTAGTCTTGCTGTTGGAGTTGGAGGCAGTCATATGCATTGCAAACACGGTAATTAAGATGATAAAATATATCGCGTCTTTAAAGACATGTTTTCCCAAAACTTGCATCATCTTTTCCAGCTGGAGAAGTATGACATATCAGGCTTCTAAAGCACATTGTTTTCATACCCACTTCAAAGCCAATTGCGAGTCGTAAGGACCAGTTACTGTGTGGGAAAGGGGCGGGGGACTGGGTGGGGGGGTGTTTGTGGTGTTGGGAGATCCACATGAGGAACAAATGCAGATGGCTGAGACCTGGCTTTTTCTACAAAGCCCAGCTCTAATAGCATGCGAATTTTGAGAAAAAGTTGATAAGTCTGTGTTAATTATAGTTGTCTCAATGCCTCAAGCTGTTGAATGGACCAAAGAGTATACCTCTGTCATGTTTGAGAACCCGATTGCGTATGGAAAGACAAGAAAGGTGCACCTCATGGAACAAAATACTAAGTGCACCCTAGGTCACTAACAGAAAATGAACCAATGCAAGTTGGTAGACTTTGACCGAAGATAATTTCACTATATATAATAATATTTCTATTCACAACAGGAGAAGCACCAAAGAGGTGCCAATACTTCTAGAAGCAGCCAACTCTTCATGCAACTATTACTGTAGCGCGACCTCCAGCGTGCCGCCATCATCACGATAGCACCACCTCCACCTTGCCACCATCATCAACCTCCAAACTAAGTAGCAATTTAAAAATCCTAAGTTGACCAAAACCATTCACCCAAGGTTCACCACAAACACCAACAACCATATTCCTTTGGCTGCACCACCACCACCAACTACCACCATTCACAGCCGACAATACCCACACACCACAACCAACAACCACCATCTTTTACTGTTGGCAGTACCAACATCGACCACCACCAACCCATCACCACCATAATTAACTTCTCCGGCAGTGATACCAATAGAAACCACCGTCGAACACTACAACCACTGGTAACTCTGATATGGGCAAGCCAACAACACATACACATAAAAGTCACAGATGCACACACACCACTACGATACCCCCAAACTGTCATGGCAAGATCTGGAAATTTGTTGGCCAAGTATAAGAAGTTTTTGGTCTTGGCTTGATCTGGAAACTTGGGGGTCGTGCAGGGGCTCGCAATGGCGCATCGCGACAGTGACTAGCGGTGTGAAAGGGGGTGCCGTGAGTGGTTGAGGTGGTGGCGCATGATCAGGGAGAAGGAGGGGACGGGCAGTGGGGTGGGGAAAGGAAAGGGGTGGGCAGCGGGGTTGGGGGGAAGGGAGGGAGGGGGAGACAGCATGGTTGAGGAAAAAGGAGGGGGCGGGAGCGCGGGGGGGGGGGGGAGGAGGGGCGGCGGCTGGGTAGGGGAAGAATGAGAAGACGGGTTTGAAACCCTAATTTGAAAATTAGGGTTCAAATTAGGATTTTGAATTGAAACCCAGGGCTAGTATTGACATTTTAGAAATATATTTTGGCGACATGAGCATAAATTTACGGTTTTTTGATGGATCAATGACAGTAGGACACGGCCGATAAATTTTTAAAGTGGTCACGGCATGTTACATTTTGAAATTTAGTCGGCATATTACATTTTAAAATTTAGTATCCTTGACTGAATTTCACCATAACATTACTGTAATTATCCCTTCCGATTAAATGTTCAAAATATGTAGGTGCAGGGTGAACGCAAATATGGGTTAAATTCTAGATGAAAGGACATCAACAAGTGCCGCTGCAACTGTTTTCCCAAGGGTTCATAACAGCAGTCAACACGGAAAAATTGTTGGATTGTAGTCTGAATTTGCATAGAGGTCAGTTGTATGATATCTGTCACCATGTTCTTCATTGTCTAGATTGATTTTGCTGTCTATTCCGTAGTTATTTTACTTCGTGAGCTGCATACAACATTTTCGACGAAATGCCTAACAGATACACTCACCTTGTTATCAACCTATTGCTTGATATAGCCATTGTAATGCGAAATTCCATACTTAAGTCTATGATGACTAAAACTCTTTTAGTCACTATGATATACAGGTGCCTTGGTCTTTGAATTTCTGGGCACGTGTGTTATATGTACGCATATGTGTTTCATTTGTGATTGACTAACAAATTGTTGTGTAAATCATTATTTTGGTGAAAGATACAGCTCAAATCGAAGCAATAGGGTCATGTTTATCTGTTGCATCGTGAGCTGCATACAACATGTTCGACGAAATGCCTAACAGATACACTCACCTTGTTATCAACCTGTTTTTTGGTATAGCCATTGTAATGCCAAATTTCATATTCAAATATTTGATGACTAAAACTCTTTTAGTCACTATGATATACATGTGCCATGGTCTTTGAATTTCTGGGCGTGTGTGTTATATGTATGCATATGCTTTTCGTTTGTGATTGACTAGCAAATTGTTGTGTAAATCATTACCCTGGTGAAAGACACAGCCCAAATCGAAGCAATAGGGTCATGTTTATCCGTTGCATCTCAAAAGTTTATTATTTCAGATTCTTTTGGTCGAGAAATGTATGTAGCTGTACAATTTGGAGAGGCATGTACATATGTCCCGACTGTGGAGTTTTTACTTGTTATTGATTAGAGTCTATCATAGTTCATGAAAGAAGTTTTGAGTATAGGTGAGAATATGTAGCCGCATTACCACTATTTCTTACATATCTGTGGTTAGTTCGTGAATCTCAAAGTACACTAGCTCATTTTCCTTTTTAATGCTTCTTACTTTCTTCGCGTTGTACTTTAATGCTTCTTACTTTCTTCGCGTTGTACTTTTTTCACTTGTGGCCTTTTCTGCTGATGTTTATTCGTGAAAAAGGTTTTTCTATGCAGCATTACTTGATTTGGTTTTGTATCTTTTTTACAGGGGGATTCCTTTCTATGCACTTCATGAGTATCGTCGTTGATTTCCTTCTCATCACAATTTTCCGCTCTTATTGGAAGCAGGTCTAGACTCAACCTTCTTAGGCTTGAACCGTTTTCTTTTCCTTAAGATTCTGCGCGTATCCCCATATGCTGGCTTTCAGTTACACACAGCACTTGGTTGGCAGGCATTTCAAAACGTGTAGTAGAACGCCTTTACGATTTACACATGTTAAATTTTCATTAAACACAAGTCGATTTTCACCTTGCGCCTGCTAGTTTCATCTTTATGTGGTCTTGTCCAATCCAATTCATTTCAACTTGTTATGGTGCTGAGGCTTGTTAGTAGTTAGTCATTGGCATCAGCAAAAGATGGTTCGGTGGTTGTTGTTGGCAATTAAGGGAAAGTATGGTTTCGGTCATGGGTTTAAGGGAGGAGGATTTAGTTATGAGCAGAGATTCAGCCTGGTTAATGTGAAGTTGAAATGGGCAAAAGATGGTGCATTGGATTCTGTCGTAGCCGGTGAGAGGGATCTTAAGGCAGCTTGCATCCTTGTTTCCATCATCTCCTCCGTTCCTAGGTGCTGCCTTCCTGTCTACCACATCTCCAGGTGTCGAGGACAACTTGGTCTCCCCAATGATATTAAGATTTCTACCTTTATGAGAAGATATCCCAGTGTCTTTGATGAATTTCATGTACTTGACAGTGGAGGCACTTCCGTGCCCTGGTTCCGCTTGACTACTGATGCTTTGAATCTTCACCATGAAGAACTCAGTCTCGTCCAGCAATATCAGGGGATATTCTTGACAGGCTACGGAAGCTGCTCATGCTCACTAAACATAGGACTCTTCCTTTGCAAACAGTCGACCAGCTAAGATGGGACATGGGTTTGCCATATGACTATCATCATTCCTTGATCCCATATTTCCCGGAGCTTTTCATTTTGGTTCGCCTCCCTGATGATCGTGTAGGTGTGACACTCCAGTCCTGGGATGATAGCCTCTGGCAGTGTCACAGCTGGAGAAGAATGCTGCCTTCCAGCAAAGAAATGAATGTATTGGAGATGGAACCTTGGCCTTTCCAATCGGATTCACAAGGGGCAGAGTGGTTGGAAGAGTGGCAGAGGCTCCCTTATACTTCTCCTTACTCTGATGCCTCCAATTTGGACTCCCGTACTGATGTATCTGAGAAAAGGATTGTTGGAGTCTTCCACGAGCTGCTGCATCTTACCATACTGAAAAAAACAGAGCGCCAAAATGTGAGCAATCTCCTAAAACCGCTGGCCTTGCCTCAGAAGTTTACGAAAGTGTTTGAGCGTCATCCTGGCATTTTCTACATTTCAAAGAAGTCTGACACACAAACTGTTGTTCTGAGAGAAGCTTATGACCGTAATCAACTTATGAAGAAACATCCACTTGCTGATATAAGGGAAAGGTATTCGAGAATGATGAGAAAAGGATTGCTTGACAGGAGCAAAGGATTATACAAGCAACACACTGGTGCAAGTGGAACACATGATCTATTGTCTAATGCTGGTGGTAGATATAACAGCGGCATCAAATCTGAAGGAGAGTCAGATGACAGTCTACTTTCTGAATATGAATCAGATGACGACGCACATACTTAGTATTTCACTTTCTACACAATCTCATGGGCGTGACAATACGCACTCTTAGTATTTCACTTTCTACACAATCCGCATCAAAACTCAACTACTCAACATCTATCAATTTCTTAATACTAGTATAGAGCACGTGCGTTGCACGAGAATATAGTCGAGAGAAATATTTGAGGTAATATTATTATCTCACTTGGGATAAAAAATAATGAATTCAATTATTCTCAACTTTTTGTGAATTTTTTAGAAGAAATGTTATTTGATAATCGCAATTGTAATCAATTCAATGTTTGAAAATATTTTTTGTAAGCTTTGGATTAAAAAAATATTTGATGGTACTGTTGAAAATAAAAGCAAATAGAGAACTTAAAAAAAAAGAATCTACGTCTTTATTTTTGTAAATTATTAAATTGGTTAATGGTTAAGATTTGTAATTTTCAAGATCAGGTCATTTATGTTTCATCAATAAGAAACACAAAACACTCAGTCTTCAATTGCAATAACCGAACATATTTTCAATTCAAATTTGCATCGTATTAGAGCCTTATTTTTTTTATTTAACCCTTTTTTTTTCCTAACAATTTTTTGTTTCTTAATTGATTTTGTATTTTAATTTCTTTATGTTGTTTTCGTTTTTCAGTTTTTCAATTGGTTAATTGTTTACTAACCTAAAATGAACAAAGAAAATTACAATTCTCATTATCCCGGTCAATATCTAATATTTATTTTATTTTAACTAAATTAAAAGAATATAATAAAGGAACTTTTTTGTTATGTTTTTCTTTCTCATCACACTTTTCATTTTTCCATCAATGTATAAAATAGATTCATTACCCAATATTATTTTAATTTCATCAAAATTTAAAAATGAGTAATAAAAGAAAGGTAAGAATGTAATTAACGTAATAATCGTCAAAAAATAATTTATAAAATTTATACTTTTAGAGGTAGTGCGCGCGCGCATACACCTACACACACGCATACATTTATATAAATATATTTTAACTACTACATATTTTGTTTCCCAATATGTAAATATTGATTTAGATTAAATTTATAACATAATGTTTCTTAAACACGATACAAAAAAAATAATTAGGGAAGGTAAAGTTGTTATTGAAATAACTGACGGAAGGTAAAACCCAAAATGATTACACAATTAGTAATTAACAATAGTATTTATGAAAGGGTAGGGTAATAATGGAGTAGTATTAATGAAGGGGTAGGGTAATAATGGAGTAGTAATTATTAAAGGATAAGATTGTTATTAGAGTGATTAACGAAGGACAAAAATAAAATAAAAAGATTTACAAGATTCGTACTTTTATAGGTAGTATAGATATAGATATGTTAAAACTTTTACTATATTATTTTTTTTGTGCAGGGGAAGATAATAGTAGAAACATAACACTAGACTTAGATGCAAGGGAGTCAATAATGCTGAATGGTTTAAGAATTAAACCATCCAAGATGCTTTTGGCATCTTCATCAAAGGGAGTAAATGTAACTTGCGAAGTAACAAGTGTAGCATATGATGCAATGGGAGAGCCCTAATTCGCAAAAGGGTAGTCTCGCCCTAATTGCTACGGTTCTAGGACTCGAGTATTTACATGCAATATGGCTTTGCAATCTTACGATCACATCAATTATATCAATTAAACATGCAACCGACAAATGTCCACGAACAATACTTATTGTATGTTCTAAAACTTTACAATTTTATGATCTTACTACGGTGGTATAACCTTATTAGCAGTCCTACCATCCTACCCTGATCTCAAAATTGGTGGGCAATAGGGTGGCTACGAGAGGCAATATCAGGTTTTCTGGCGGTGGCCGTTGAGGTTATGGGGTTGCCGGAGGGAGTCGTTCAATTGTTGAAATGAGGAGTCTGTTATATAAAAATGTAGGTTGCAGATACTTCTGATGAAGCATGAAGGTTAGATCTAAAAATAAAAAATGAAAAACCTAAAACTCCAAATTGAAGTTTTCGGAAGATAATCCTAAATTGACTACTTGTTTAAAAATTTGTGGTGAAAACAAATCAGACCAAACATCAGTCTTTCTTTCGGTTTACAAAACTGAACGAAAAAAGCTGAAAAGAAAAAAAGAAAAACAAATTAGAGTGTTTGGGATTGATTTTGGGGGATTTTGACCAAACCTGATTTTATCTGTATGAAGTTAGGTACATGGGTGTTTGGCAAAAAAAGATTCATAGATTTAATCTGTCTCACAAAGTTAAAACCTGATTAAATTCATAATCCTGAAAAGTGAGGATTATGAAATAATAATTTTTTTCATAATCAGATTTGACCTTTTACTTTACTATAATATCCTCATAATCAAGTTTGACCTTTTAATTTACCATACTATCATGAAAATCAGTTATATTGTGACTTTTGAACATCTTTTGGAGTTATTTTTATTCAACGACTAACAAAGAGACAGATAGAAAGAGCACAACAATAACATCAACAGCTTCTTCCTCCCCACCATATCAGTGTGTTAGAGTTACAAATGAAAGTTACGTTGATATTACTTCACTATATGGATATTAGAAATTTAATGGATGTGGAATTTAAACTAGGAAGGAAAGAGTGATCAAGAGGGTGATCGGGGAGATCCAAGTTCTTCTGTAAGACTGATAATTTTCTCTTATAATATACATTTACATCTAAAGCCGATCTTGCCTTAGTGTTTGAGATGTAAGTGGGGGAGATTTGTGAGCTACTGTAACGACCCGATTCACAGTCCCACCACAGGACAATGCTTTCATTAAAATGGTTAGTCAAGTAGATACTTATGAGTTCATGAACGTGTCTTGTAAGGCCAATCACAAATCATTCCACATTCGATGTGGGATATCACAATCTTCCCACTTTATACCTTAATATCCTAGTTAAGGCTCGATCACACATAGCCCATAATCTTCCTCTCTAATCGTTGTGGGATATACCTGCTCACCTTTCCTTGCCTCAACCCTTCTTTTGATGTGGGATATGCCTGGGCTTGCTTTCGTTTCCCCCAACTATCGCAACTTGACTAGATACCCCAGCCTGAGCTTTCAAGAGTTGACTCTAGCTATCATCTATAACGACTCAGTCCACGGCCCCACCACTAGGCAATGCTTTCCTTAAAAGAGCTAGCCAAGTAAGTATTTATGAGTTCATGACTAAACTCTTATAAAGCCAATCACAAATTATACCACATCTGATGTAAGATATCACAATTAAAAGAAGATAGACTGCTCTCTTCTCGCTCTCTCGGCAACGGTGCAACCAAATATTGTAATCTATATTTTCAGAAGAGATAATATCTGATCATTTTGACTAGAGTGATCGAATCAAAACTATATATATATATATATATATATATATATATATATATATATATATATATATATATATATATATATAGTCGATCTAGGGAAATCGCCTTACTGTGCATCGTACAACATCACTGATTGTGCATCCTTTCTTAGCATTCTAGCAAGGGGCTTTGACGTGCTAAGTGCCGCACGGGCTGCGTATAGACTTGTCCAAAGGTGCGCGAGGCTTGAGTTTTCCGCCCACGACTCTTAGTTTGTGACAGTATGCTGTTCTATGCTCATATTTGGTTGCTAAAAAGTTTGAACTATGTAACATCAATCTTTGAGCAATGATAGAGAGTGTGGAAAAGGATTATATGGTGTGTAAATAGACATTTTATTTTCCTACTGAATGCTCTGACTATAACATATGTACCTGTAACATCACCTAACCTTAGAAAAAGAGAAAAAAATGAAACCTTAACACCATAGAGACAGCTTGTGTAAGCCTTCTCGCTATCGCGCTGCTGAAAGTCTGATGTCTCTATTGAGGTTTCACACCGGCGAACCAGGGTCATCTCTAGGCACCATCTCCGACCACCATAAGCCACCGCCGCCGTCAAGTCAGCAACACCAACTTCTCTGAACCACCAATTGAAGCCAAATTTTTCCATATGTCTGAAACTCTGATTGATAGTCTAATGTACCTTAGATTCGATGTTGAGGACTCTTGCATGTTATTAGCTTTGAGATTTGTGTTGTACGTTAATTAAAATGGTGGCATTTGGATTCTTTAATTTGAAATTTCTTATGAATTCAACTATTTCTGATATGTCAGTTGATGACAACAAATTGTTAATTGTTTGCTTCATTTCTTCAGCAGAATATTTATCATGGCAATTTCAGCAGAATTATGAGAAGCAGTTCTGGTAGAGTTAGGATTAAAAGTAGTTTGCGAAAAGAATGCAGATTAAATGTGTATTTGACTATATTTTTTGGGTTTTATGTTTGAACAGACACCTAAGGAAAGATAAAATCACCCAAGAAAGCATGTCAATGTACGACCAACACATTATTACCTATCTTGTGGTAATCAAAATAGCTCAAGACTATAAGAAAACTTTGCTAATTTTTGTTATGTTAATCTATATATTCACAACAAAAAGTCATGAATTGAAAATTAGTGAAGATTTTTTTTTTTTTGAAAATATGGATCAGTGTCGAGCTGGGCGAAGGTTGAGTCAGATCTGGGATTGTGTCAGTAGTCAGCTTTCAAGTGACCTGTTGTAAGGCTCCTGCCACAAGGATGGCTAAGCTTGCTCCAGGACAGTCCCTCCGTCAGGCCTGGGCGGGTCATTTGTAAGGTTTTATACTTTCTTATATGAACCCAATAAACCAGCCCAACCCGGCCCATGGACAGGCTTACCAGCTTTGAAGCATGGGTGCTTCAATTTGGGTGAATCACCGGGGTCTAGTGCTTATCGGGTGCGTATTTATTTATTTATTTTGTTTTTCTTTACTTGGTAAAATCAGGTGATGTTAGGGTGCGGATGAGATACGGGTCGGTGCGTATCAGATACTTTTAGAGTTAAAACGTACGGAGTAATTTTCAAAAGAACTTTTGGGGGTCAAAACATAGAATAGAAGTTTTGAGGGTCAAAACGTAAATAAAAAACCTATACAAAACCTAATGAACAGACCTGTGAAGAGAGGGAGAGAGAGAGAGAGCAGCGGCGGCTGGACCGACCACCGGCGACTCAGGCGACAACCCGGGACCACCGGAGACGATGGGCACTCAACTCCGGCAGATCTGCGAAGAGGAGAGATACTGAGAGAGAGCACCGGCGACCACCGGAGACGACGGGTTCTCACCTCCGGCAGTATTTCTCGAGAGGTGAAGTTCTATCTTCCTCTCTTTTTGCTCTACGCTATACCTTTGTCTTCCTCTCTCTTTGTGGGTTGTGGGTTGTGACTTGGATGGTTGGACCAATTTTTCAGTGTGACTGTGTGACAATTTTTTCAGTGTGACAATATACATTATTTCAGATTATTTCAGTTGCATTTTTTTCATATGCATTATTTTTCACTGTGACAATATGCAGTGTTCATATGCATTTTTTTGCTGCTGCCTACTTTTGAAAATTTGATGCTACTTCTATCATGATGTATCTGGTCGTGGTTATTATGTATTTGATGGTATTGTACTGTTGTAGAATCGTTAAATTAAATTGCGCCACATATCCTTTTGTGCACGTTCTTAAGATTCAAATGGTCCCCGGTTTGTTTAGGAATTCAATACTACGTATAGATAGTTAAAAAAATACATTAAATTTTTTTTGTATCCCCGCCACACCCGTATCCTAAATTTGTCAAAAATGCCGTATTGGCGTATCCACACCCGTAATGCACCCATGTCCGTGCTTCATAGCCTACCGGCAACCATCTTCCTTATCTCAATTAGTTAGAATTTGACCCGGTTTGCTGTTGCAATTTAGGTGGGAAGGGGAAGGTTGAGTAGGTTAGAGTTTGATTATACGTTGTTATCATTCAGTGGATATGGTATTTTTTTCTTCTCGAAGTTTTACATTCAGAAGTATTACCAATGTAGTTGACCAAAATGGTCATTTGTGCGTCAGCGCAATCAGGCATCAAGAAGGGCGAAGTGACTTTCCATACTGGGAAAGTCCTTGGCATTCTCACCCTCATTTAAACATTTTTGGGAGGTCAGTGGACATTAAGTTGTCTTAAGAGTCTCCTTGCTCTCTCCTTCTGACTTGTGAAACTTGACCATGAAAAATGGACCAATAGAATAATCCAATCTGAAGAGCAATGGAGCAACAGAACAGGATTTTAGACACTTTATTACTTGTGCATAGTTAATAAATATGTTGTCAAAAGAAACAAATTTCGTTGAAAGCATCACATAGCATTATCCTGTAGTCAGTTGCGCTATAGTTTACTATTGAACCATTTTAGCCTTCAATTGTGCACATCATCATATATTTGGCCCTCACGTCTTTACTATGAAACAGGCGTACTTGCGGGTACTGCAGTTAAGCAATGGGCATATTTTTCTATCTATGGAGATTACATACCATGCTGCTTTCCTTGTCGCAGTATGTGTCATAGAAAGAAGTTTTTCAAAGTGTTTGCCATTCAAAATTGCATAAGGACTTCCGCATGAAGTTATCATTGTTGTTTTATCTAACGATTATAGCAAAAGCTGTAAATGTGAATAGTATGTTGCAGTGAATAGGTTGTCTGACGCCTTGCATTTGAATTTCAGGGTGCTACTGCAAATTGGTTAGACCAAGAACACACTCCTGAACTTCTATGTTTTTCAACATGTCCTAGATTTTTCATTTTCTACAACCGATTATTTGTTAGACGACACTTGTGTACTCCGTGAGGTGTTAGGGAGATGCTGGCAGCCAAAACCCTCCCGCTCTCCTCACATCACACCGAAACGACCATCTACCCCAAGCCTAGCCGTACCTTCCCATGCACTCTCTTCCCTACCACCAGAACACGGAAAAGCAGAGTTAAGGCCACCTCATGCCTTAAATTATCCGCACCCGAATTTGCAGCTAAAACTCGAGTCCAAATCCTCTCCGAAGCACTACCGTTCATCCAGAAGTTCAGGGGCAAGACCATAGTGGTCAAATATGGGGGCGCTGCCATGAAATCCGAGGCCCTCCAGGCCTCCGTCATTGCCGACCTTGTCCTCCTCTCATGTGTTGGACTCCGCATTGTCTTTGTCCATGGCGGCGGCCCAGAGATCAACCACTGGCTTAACCGCCTCGGCATCGAACCCAACTTCCACAACGGTCTTCGCGTCACAAATGCCTCCACCATGGAAGTTGTTGCAATGGTATTGGTTGGGAATGTCAATAAGAAGCTCGTAGCACTGATCAACAAGGCAGGGGCCACTGCCGTCGGCCTATCCGGAATTGACGGGCGCCTTCTCATGGCACGTCCCTCTCCCAACTCCGAAAAATTGGGTTTGGTCGGTGATATCGCGAGTGTGGACCCGTCAGCACTCCGGCCCCTCATAGATAATTACCACATTCCAGTAATTGCGTCTGTGGCAGCAGACGGGGCAGGCCAGATGTACAATGTCAATGCAGACACGGCAGCTGGGGAGCTGGCAGCGGCACTGGGGGCAGAGAAGTTGATTCTGTTGACTGATGTGGCAGGGATACTTGAAGACCGTGACAATCCAGAGAGTCTGGTGAAGGAGATTGACATCAAAGGAGTGAAGAAGATGATGGAAGAGGGGAAAATTGCAGGCGGGATGATCCCCAAGGTCAACTGTTGCGTCAGGTCTCTTGCCCAGGGGGTTAGGACAACGAGCATCATTGATGGGCGGCTGGAGCATTCGCTGCTCCTCGAGATTCTGACAGACGAAGGAGCGGGAACCATGATCACCGGGTAAAGATGTGAGCATGCAAAAATGGCACCAAGTGCGAAGTTCTGATGTATGTGCTTGTTTGATCTCTAATGAAGTTGTAATTGTAATGATTGTTATGGAAATAGAATCTAATTTGGCAGGCGCCGTTTCAAATATCGTTTTTGAGCTCACTTTGGTATCAAATTACCTTATTTTCTCGTGTTCATTTTTGAACTATTATCAGCAGTGAGATCAACCTTGGTTATGTGCAATCATGCTTTCATGAATTTGTATGTGAACCTTTCGTGATCCTGAATGCATCACGATTACTTTGGCAAGAACTTCAGGCAAAAAACTTCCAACTGGTATCATCTCACATCCTGTTTTAAAAGCTAATGTCTTTGGAAGCACTGTGTGCTTTGACTACTTATTTTCAATTCTTGTATAGTCCTTTTTGTCACTGTTAAGTTTAAAAATGTCACTATTTCCTTTTTTTTTTTTAGCGCAGAAAATGTAAACGTCCTTAAGCAAATGAAACAATTCCTATGGATGTAAAACCACTGTATATCCCTCTGCCAAACAAGGCTTGATAGTCCCATCAATTTTTCCTTCTTTCTGAAATCCTTTTCCTGAAGACTCCGCAACAGGAAAGCTCCTTTGAGAAAGCTCAACAAGTTTGGTACTTTTGGACCCATTAATGAATCACACCTCCTTAGTCCCCAAGAAACCTTATTTAACACTATTAAATATTCACCAAAAGTTGAAGTTTATCCTCCATATGCTTCCCAAAAAGCCCCCGTGGCCATTACCCAACTTTGAAGTTGATACGAAGCCAATCAAAATTCAAAGATCGTTGATAGGCAATTAAAAGAAATAAACCAACAAAGAAAGCAAACAAGGAAGCGTTGTATCTTTTGCAAATTTTTGTTATTTATGAGTTTCAAGAGGGCAGCACTTCTTTGGGTTTGTCAAAGCGATGACACGTTGGCCTCGCCTACGACGGTTCAGCTTTCTTTTGTATTGTACATATTGAGCATTTCTCTAAATTATAATTGTTTCAATTTACTTGTAAAACCCCTGAAACATGGAGCGTTCCAGGAAAGTGCTCCGACAACTCTGTAATTTGATTCGTATCTTAACACAATTATCTAGATTATTTAGAAGGAAAAAAAAAAAGAAGAGGTAATTTGAAAGTTGTAATGCCCAATCTGTCCTTGTTCTTAACCATGTTTTCAACCACAAATGAAAATATAAATACTGCACATATTTTCAAATTCCATAATTAAATGACAAAAGCATCCCTGATAATTTTATCAAACTACCCACTAACCTTGTCAAAAGAGCCAAACAAGCCCTTAAAACATCTTCTTATGTGGAGTATAAAACCACACAACGAATCCCACGAATCCCACTCTCTCTCTCTCTCTCTCTCGAAACGCAAACACGAACGTCGTATTTTCTCTCTCTAAGAGAAGCAAAACCCAGGCACTATGTCGAAACTGAAAATAGCGGGAGCGTGGTCGGGCGTGCTGGAGGCGGAGCTGGACACGTGGACGGTGGCGATGCTCAGGCAGGAGGTCGCGAGGCGATCGGACTGTCAGCCGGCGTCGATCAACCTGATTTTTGCCGGGAAAGTGTTGAAGGACGGCGATGGGTCCCAGAAGCTGAATGAAATTGGCGTAAAGAACAATGCGAAGATTTTGGCGAGTAGGGTCAGTGCTGATGAGGGGAAGGAGTTGATGGCCGAGGCTGAACGGTCGAACAGACTCACTAGACTCAAGTGGGTACCTTTTGTGTCTCTTCTTATTAGTGCGTGTCTCTCTGTTTTGGGTTTTGAGTTCATTTGTTTTTGTGGGTTTTGGTAATTTTGTGAATTGGGTCTAGAATTGAGTGGTTATAGTAAGTTAATTGCCTTCTTGATTGCGTTATGATTATGGTGAACTTCTGGGACTATAGGGGTGTGTGTGTGTATAACTTGAAGCCTTCGTGTGTTTTTGTTTTGTTGACTTGATGGGTTTTGTAGGTGTGAGTTGTATCATGAATTAGGTAACTAATGCTCCGGTAAAAGATTGTGACTAGAATTGGGTAATCAAAGTTAGGATGGTGAATTTCTGGGACTCAATCTCTCCCCTATACATGTACACATAGACACATATACATGTCTTTGAATTTGTATGTGCGATTCAGCCTGTTGACTTTGTTCCTTTTGTTGGTTTGGTGAACCCTCTTGAATTGGGTAACCTGCAAAAAGAGAATTGGCATCAATCGGGTAATCACCGTTAATTCTACATAGACTAGGATGGATATAATGGAAAATATCTATGCGTGTGTGATGTGAATTGTTTACTCAAATTATGCAATAGACAGAATTTGATGGCTTTTGTGTTTAATTGCCCAGAATAGATAAATTCTCGCTGGGATTCACTGCCAAAGCTAAGGGATTTGATTTTAATTTTGCCGTGCACTTGTATATTTTAATGGAACTACTGTTTTATGCTAAACATTCGTCAGTGCTCATGTGACATGGATTATTAACTTATCAAATTGTACGAGACTGAACCTGAGACACATATGTCAATCAGTCAGTGTATCTCCTCATATATGAAAAGAATAGGTGATTAACTTGAGTCTGTGACGGAGTTCTCTAACGTGCACAATTTCGCGAACCTGAGGGAGGATTAGTGCCAGTCTTTATGGTGGAAGTTAAACCATGCATGATATAAAGTACAAGTGGGAAAAGTGCATTTACCCTAATATCCAATGTAGTTACCTTCTTTCTCTTCATTAAGATTTGTTAGGATATGTTCCTAATGTTGATAACACAGGTATATGACAAGATGCTTAGCGGTATGCTTTAGAAGAGCATCTCCAAGTGCTACATATGTATTATAGATAAAGCTTCCCCCCCCCCTCCCTCCCTCTATAAGCACGAAGATACTGACTTTCTTGTCTTGCGTTAGGAGGATATCAGTTTCGCACCTTTCTTGCCAATACTTTTGATATTATTGCCCAAAAGATGAATGGTTTGCTTTCCTCATATCAATATCTCTGGCTCGTCTGTGACACCATGTATTGACAGGGCTGCTGCCACTTCACTGGCTATGAGACATCTGGATGGTTCATTGCCAGTTGAAGACTTCAATATAGAGCTTGAAAATCAGAGTGGAGAGAAAGTGCAGATGGGATCTGAGACTGATCAGAGGTATGATAACCTCGACAGTTCTCGTACATGCTTAATTACTAAAATAATATTTTGAGTATGAAACCTCTTTAAGGGGTTGGAAATATGTCTATTGATTTTCTCTGGGACGTTCTTATTGTTATTTTACAGGGCAGTAATGATGGGTCTGATGCTTCATGCAAACGCAAAACAGCTAATTAGAAGGACAAAATATAAAGATGCATTAGAAGTGCTCGCCATGGGAGAGGTTAGTTTTGATGCACAGTTACTGATGGGGGAGCTGCTTAAGTTATTTAGACGATAATTTTGTTAGTGTTTAGTCGTGAAAAAGTTGAGAAGTAGATCGTAGTGGTTGTGTAATTAATAATATTTGCTCTAAAGAATAGTTTGTGTAGCTTCAAAAGAGCTTAACTTTAGCTTGTCATTGCTATCTATGGGGAGTTTGCTGCGATGAGTATGATCTTTGTTAGTGTTCATTTTGATATATGTGACTGAGGCATAGCTCGGATGTAACTAAATATAGTGTTCTATTTCTTTCTTGTAGGAAGCTTTCTCTCTCTGCAACTCCAGTCTCATTGAGGTGAGTGAGCAACTCTTTTTTTCTTTTTCCTGCAGGCCTTTGTTTTCTAGATGGTTTTTCAAACTAAATCTCGAAGAGTGCATTATGTTAGAAGGAACAATCTGCTAGAGGGGGCAAACCCGTTTTCACAAGAAGTACAGAACTGATAACCAGAGATTGCTCTATTTCTGTCAGTGGACTCTAATAGAGAATGTAGAGGGAGAAATCTGAACGTCCAAGAACATAGATGTCGTCAAAAGTTACCATAATTCGTGAGCAGAGGGGGAAACCTTACCTTTGAAAAGGAGAGAGCAGTACAAACACAAAGTATTTTAGGCCAAAAAGATTATAACGTCCTTATAGGCTGTTTTTGAGCACCTATTACTATAAGATTAGAGCAATTAATGAAATACCGAGATGATCCAAATGATACAACTCTATCAAGTACTAAATTTCTTAAATTTTACAAAATTGTAATCAAGTTAGACTCCAAAAGATTATTCAATAAACATGTCATTAGAACAAAATATGTCACTTTAACAGATTATCAGATTAACAATGTATATGATGGCATATCACCTTTCTTTTATTATCAATTTTGCATTCTTTTCTAATACCTGTTGCTTTGTCTTTCTTGACTTCCAGATGATAGATAACATCCCAATATTACAAATAGATATGGTCTGGTGCTATTTCATGCTCCGAGACATTAGTTGGCTCTCAGTGGCCGGAGTACGTCTCTTAAAAGCTAGAGAAGGGATCGAACGTGCTCATGGGAAAGAAGCAACTCGTGTCAGACTCCTTCAAGGCGGCCGCTGTCCAGAGCTTGCATTGTGAGAATTCTCAAGTGCCAGTTTTGTGTATTTGGGTTGAGAGATGTTGTGGTTGCTATGTGTAGCTATATCCTTCTTTTGCTTTTGCAGACACCTGCGGCTGGAGTTGTTGGAAGGAGTAGTGGCGTATCATAGTGGTCAGCTAGAAAAATCTAGGAGTTCCTTAAGTTCAGCGCAAGCTAAGCACTTGCAGGTAGTGTTCTTTGATTTATTTAGGATGTTTGTTTATTCACTGTGTATAAGGTGTTGGGTTGTGGCAAGTAGTGTAGGGATTTTTGCATCAGCTAACTTTTGGCATTTCCCTTAATCCTGAATGAATAATCAAGTTATTCTTTTAGACTTGTGTTATTTGCTATCATCTTGTTTCCCATTTTCATCTTAATAAATTAACTTCTCTTCTTTTATCAGCTTCAGGTGCCAGATGAGGCCTTATCGCTACTAATGAGCATGGGCTATCAAGAACGTAGGGCAAAAAGGGCCCTACGCATGAACAATCAGGATATTGAAAGTGCTGTTGATTTTCTTGTCGAGGAGAAAGCAAGAAAGGCACAGAAAGTGAAGGACAACATTCGGCGACAGGAGGAGATCTTGTGAGTGCCATTTAATGCAAGGCAAATTCAGTATGATTTTCTCATTGCTATAGTTCTTATAACTGCTTAGGATCCTGATATATCACAAACTGCAGGGAGCAAAAGAAGTATGGAACAACACCACTTGGGAAAGGCTTGGATCTCCAAAAGTTGAATGAACTGGTGTCCATAGGGTGAGTAGGCCTTATGGATAGATAATCTTAGATTTGGTTTAATGATAATTTCTTTATTTTCCAAGTAGAAAGGAAGGTGCAGAAAAAAAAACATAATTGTTGGTTGTTAGTAACATGATGTCATATTCAGGGTCCTCGTATATACTATGTTAAAGTCACCAGTCACCACCTCTAATGTAGTGGTTTTTACGTTTTTCTAGTGACTGATCGTTTTTGTTAGATGATATACGTTATTTTGATAAGACCTGGCGTTTGGCTGAACTTAACTATTAATGAATACAGCTAACACCTAAAGAAAAATGTGCTTTAGGTCCATTCTCCGCTTATTTTTGGGGGCCTTGTCTGGCACTTAGGTGACAGTTGCGTGAATATGGCAGGTATGGTAAAGATCTTGCTGCAGAAGCCCTTCGAAGAAATGAAAATGATATTCAGAAGGCTTTGGATGGCTTGACAAATCCAGAAACAAATTCATCCATACAGGTGAATTATCTTTTGGTTTAACCTTCTGGTTTCACGTCACCACGTCAGTGGAGTGTATGATATTCTTTTCCTTCAAATAATGGGCAGCTTGATATTGAATCAAGCAAAAAGAAGAGACAGCGTGTAGCAGTAGATACTGCAATCAACGAACTTGCGGCCATGGGTTTTCCTAGAGAAGCAGGTACCTGCTATTTGGAGATTATTTTGGTTCCATTGTATTCTCTGTGTAATATGGTTTGTATAATTTGAACTAGCAGGATTCATGAATGTATGATGTACTAGTGTATACTAGCTGATCTGTTCTAGATCAGGGGAGCTTATTCACAAGCTACCTTGGTAATTTACAAGCATCCTCCCATTTTAAAAACTGAAATTGCCTTTAAAATCAATAAAACTTACAAAGTCAAACCAATAGTGGGACAGCAGGAAATTATTTGGATTCAGCATTGTATTTGTGAGTAATCTATGAACGGTCTCCTTGTTGCGGAAATCCCTACCCTAGGTGATATCAGTGTAATTGCCACAGAAGACAGATAGCTCAAGCGATTAGGCTGGATTTTGGGGCGTGTAATGTATCCTGAAACCCCCATTTTCAGTGTTGATTGGTTGAATAATCCTTAGCTTTGGCGTTGAGAACGCATGGTGGGGTACACCCTTTGGAGTGACCCAGTAGAGTATATTAGCACGTCAAAATTATTGAAGGAAATGACACTCTGATCACCTGCACGGAATGCATATAGTGCCTTTGTTTGTTTGAAGTATTCATGTTTATGGGGACTAAAAAGGTTCATAATTTTGTTGATTTGTGATCACTAGTGATCTCGGCTGTTCACGAGTATGGAACGCAGGAGCTAGCAAGGAGTCACCTTTTTCGACAGTACCCAAATGCTATGGTTGTTGAAGATGACAATGATGATTCTACCTCAAGGCCTAGTGACAGGGACGTAGAGATGGAGGACGAACTCACGGGAGAACTACAGAGAGGAGATGCTTTCTCAGACTACGACATAGACGTCACTGAAGAAGGCGAAGCTATACGTGAGTACTTGGCTCTTCTGACTTCTGCAGAGACCGTTGAGCAAGTTCCAACTTCGCAAGTGATAAGAAATTAAGATCTGACCAAGCATGCGGCATAGTATCTGTGGATGGGGGATTATTTTTGTATATATCATAAAGTAGATGCTAATGCAGCTAGTAACCAAAATTCACTCCTAATGTACAGTCAATGCGATGGCAGACATTTGCTCTATGTTTGTGGATATGTACTTATCAAGTAAAGGCATGTTAAATTTTGCTTGCTGCAGATTGAGTTGAATTTTTCTTTCTCATGCCAGCCTCCATTTTCCTTCTTTCTTTTTTTGGTCTTTCTAACAGGACACCCCTTCAACACCCCACCCCCCCCCCCACCCCCAACCCAAGGTTAACACTACCATCGGTCCACCACCAACCACAACCACGGCACCAACCCAATACCACCCACCACCACCACGACACCCCCCCCCCCCCCCCACCCCCCACCACAATGATTCGATGTACATGCAAGCAAAGACATGCACAAAAGCACATGCGCGCGCATACACAGGAAATGGTTGAATTCAGATCCACAATTACACGCACGCATGCATAAGCGCGCACACGGATTCTGACCACAATCACACGAATTGCACTCTAATTGTTTAAATTCTCACACGCACAGACAAATATGAGTTTTCAGACCTAGGCTTATGCACGTGTGCACACACACACTAATTGAGTTTAGACCCAAAATCACGCAGAAACACACGCTCGCGTAGCGTGCACGGTCAACTAGTTGATTGTGTGACCCAAAAAAACAAAGGTGGCCTTGGTTTGAGAGAGAGAACATCAAACCAATTTTATCGATCCTGTGGCGTATCCTACAAAGGCCTCATTCACTACTGGCAAGGATATTTCTTCCCAAATATTGCATGCAAAGTGCACTACTACTAGCCAAAAACAGAAGAAATTGGCAGAGACACTTCTCCAATGGCAAATCCATCAGTATGAAGGAAGCTCTTTGGCTCCCAAAGTCAACTCCAATAATCCTCAAAGACAGTCAAGCCGGCACAAGGAATTATCGAGAAAGTGAGTGATCTGATTATAAATGGTCGCCGGAACTCCACTCTCCTTGCAAAAATTCCCAGAACATGTGAGCACCCAGATCCAAGAAATTTATCTTTCCTATGCTGAGTATGGTGATATCTATCATTTGGCAAAGTGCTCCCTCTGGGGAATTTCCGAGTGTCATCGGCGTACTTGCTTCTGTATAAGAAAAAGGTGGATAGGGATCTTCTACTGTACAGTATCTATGCTGTAACAGTTTTAATAACAAAAGATCATCATTAAAAGTGTTTTGTCGCTGTTGTTAAAACCATGGCGACAATCTTTCGTCAAAAACATTATATCTAATGACATGTTTCTGTTGTAGCAGAGATTCTGAAAAAGGTTGATTCCATTCTTAACGGACATTGTCACTCAAATCCCACCTTCTCAATACTCTGGGATATTCTTTTCAAATTAAAACTACCTTTTAGGATTATCATATTCTTGGGGCAAACTATTCTTCTGAGATTACCTTTCAAATTGTATTAGTTAGGATCGGACTAACTCTACAGGGTATTAGCACTTTTTGTGAAAATCATCCGGAGTCCATCCCCCATCTCTTTCTAAATTGTTCAAAATTAAGGGAGATCTAGAACTCCATCAATCCCACCCATTGTTCTCCTTCAGAAAATGGCTCATTGCTTGGTATATTCCTCCAAACAATAGCTTTGTCTTGACTTCCTTGGTGGTATAAATTTTTAATCTCTTTGGCTTATTTGTCGAGCTGACAATTAAGTTATCTTCAAATAATGATCTTTGGATCAGAGTAAAGTAAATTAAGCAAATCTAGCCTATGCCTTGAGACTACTTAAAACCACTAATTGGGCTCTATCCTTCAATTTTATGCAGACCAAAATTACAGCCGACTCAGATTTCATCCTTAAGCCAGATAACTAGGATAGGTAGACAGCATCCTCGTACAGCCGGCATCTTTTTTTGCAATTTTTACAGTGATTGATCTACATAGCTGCAAATTACGTGGAGAACCAGATAAAACTCAAATAACTAATGGACAAGACAAAACAATGAATAGTGGATGAAGAATTGCTCCATGGGGGTTTGTAATATTAGTATTACAACTTTCTCTAAATATGGTTGCAACTTAAAACTTTGTGTGTGTTGTGTGTTAATTGTGTATTCCATCTTCTTAAGAGAGGAAGCTATATATATATATATATATACCGGAAAGATAAACTGTTTGATATATATATATATTCTCCGGATTATTCAAAAAAAAAAAGTTTAAGAGAGGAAATTTATTTTGATTTGTTTCTATGATGCCAATAAAAATACAGATATAAGAAAATAAAATCTTTCTTTTGTATTTCCTATATTCTACATTTTTTCAAGCTATCGCTAAAGTTTGGTCTACTATGCCTAAGGATGTTGAGAAATTTAGGAGAGCAAAACTGTTTCTTTTGGGTCTCATTAAAAAAAACTTTAATAATTGGAAAGGAAATGCATATTATAGTTTCTTTGTTTTACAACTTTAAGTTTAAATTTGTAATCATCAATTAAAACAACATATTCACCATTTTTAAATGTTTAAACGGTTAAGATCAACTTATTTCTTCGATTCACTTAATGTGCGTATACTGCAAATTTAGGTTTTTATAATAGAGGGTGCAAAACATCGTGGCCATCTGTTACTCGCGATGGAAATGACATATAAAGTGATTTTGTGGTGTTCACAACTTCAGTGATGTGGAGCATAAGATGGAGGCGAAATTTGTATTCCACAAAGACAATTAGAGATCAGAACCTCTAATCGAATGCGTTTAAAATCCAAATTCGGTTATGGATTGCTACATGCGAATACGAATGTCAAATTTTTTACATCCTGCTGAAAGTGTTACAAGAAAAAAGTAAGAACAACCCCCAAAAATAGAAATTAGCTGACTGAGGTACAGACCAAAAACAAAAACTAAAACAAAAATTAGCTGACGGATGTACAAACTAGGTTGCTCTGTTAAGACGATTGATGTCCCTTCAGATTATAACCGGTGCTGCAAGGTTTTTGACGCGTCACCTTATGAATACAATAGTTCAGTTCTAACTGTAACTTCACTCGTATATCCCCACTTGTCCTTTTTCCGTGCGTGTGTAAGACTCAAGCACATGTTGGCCTTCTTATATACTCCTTATAGTACCTTTCAAGGACCAATGTGGAACAAATATTTTTCAAAAGTTCAAGTATTTAAGAAAATCTCA